>JAWNNJ010001222.1:0-45987 GCA_035045125.1 Hypselothyrea guttata | reverse complement strand
TTTCCATTTTATATTTTATAATTTGTCCTCTCATTCTAAAGCCAAAAAACTCCCAGAAGGAAGTGGAAGGTCTGTCCCTTTCAAAAAGTAGAAATTCAAATTTGAGCTGTGTATATTTTATTATCTATGTCGGCTACATTTAGTCGTAGTATTTATAAATATATTGATCTGATCTAAAAGCATACAACAAACTCAACTCAACGCACATGATTAATATTTACATAAGAAATTCGTCGGAAAATTGAGGTCAATTTGCAGCTAATTGAATTTTCATTTAATTACTCTTTTTGGGTGGGCATTCCAACTACAGCCCACAAAAAGCCGCAGTTAGAAATGTGCTGCACTTGTGCAAGAGAAGCATTTCGCAGACTAATTTAATTGCATACCGGGTTGGCGCGCTTGAGAGTTATGCATACGGCAAATTACACATACGCACCGTGGCACACTATGCTATGCCATAAAAATGTCAGAACAACAGCGCATTTACCTAATTGAACATGTGTTTGCAGGAATTGCGGTTGCTTTTGAATGGGTTTCGGTGCTGGTGGTTGCCATCCTGCTAGTTTATATCTTTATTCTTTTGCACTGCTTTTTATAGTTCATTAATTTGGCTGTATTCTGCTCTTGGTCAAATTCAAATTAAAAGGCTGTCTAGGTGAGAGTGTACATATGAATGCGGATACTCATAGGTGCATATGACTGTGTTTTCTCTGCATCTGCATGTTTGTTGTGCTCTGTACCCTGTTTTCCAGCTAATTTGAATATTCCGCTCTTGTTCTCTCGCAGCGCGCGCAATTTATGTATGACACTAGCTAAAGTACCATATTTTTTCAAACACACAAAACAAATTAACATATAAATATTCATTTTTTGCTGGATTTTGTTGCACCTCATGTACACTTTTGCAACTTAATTTGTTGTTCAATTGCAGTTGGAGGTTAGAAGAGGTTAAACAAACTCTTTTATAACAACAGTTTTTTCAATTTTAATTTTAATTATGTGTTTTGCATAAAATATGGGTTGCACAACTTAATGTAATACTCTATAATAGCAATTGTATAAATTATTAAATAAGTAATCATGACGATAAATTGTATTGTTGCTTAATTATATGATTTTTGCTAACCTTCACCAAACTTTTGACAGCAGATTGACATGTACAAGGAACATAATTGGTTTCGGTATTAATTTAATATGCAGATATTAACATTTTAACAGTAATTTAAAATTTAACTTCAGCTTACTGTTTTGCATGCCATTACTCTGATTTTTCGACTGATAATAGAGTATGAGAGTTAATTGAGATTATTACGCTCATACTTCGATACAAATTTCTGCTGACTAATGCTGTACATTTATAATTGGTCTTAAATTTCATTACCCACACTTGCAGGTCTCTTGAAAAAACTTATTTCAATTCCAATCAATCCATTCTCATTTAAAGCGATCTTAAATACCTATTTACAGCATGAAGAGCCCTTACTGAAAGCATGCACTTGTATAGCCTGCTATTGAGGAAGCAATGCTCCACTAAAAGGCTCACCGTAATTAATCTGTAAGGGTTCCCAACAATATAAATTAGATAGCAACAACTGAACTGAGCTCGAAGTCCCTGGCTTAAAGTTTGTTTTAACTTTTAGCCAAGTGCTGGCAACCGACACGCAAATTAGCTGACACCCTGATACCTATCATCAGTTTTAAAAAGCTGCCTGTAATTTCATCATTATGAGCACCGAGTTGCAGTCGCTGCAGGACTTAAGGCTGGCACGGCTTTTGTTAGACTTTGTGGCATGTTGGTAGAATTTTCCAACTAGTTTCACCAGTGCCGGGCATCATCCGGAGGCAGGCTGCACAAAAAATGCTTTAAAAATCCTCGTTTAAGCAGGAAAATTATTAAACAATGTAAGAGCACTAGGGACAATGGATAGACCTGTAGACCAGAGCTGAAGAGACCTGAATGCTGAGGGCCAGCAAAATGTAGCCATGAAATAACTATGGCAAACTGCTGAACCCACAGTACACACAAACAAAATGACACCGAAAGGGACAAAGGACAAAGCATAAACCATAACAAAAAGCGCAAAATGAAATCTCAGTGAACAATAGATGCTTCAGTCAAAGCCGGCCCAGACATGGCTAAATGTCATAACAACCAACAGAAGCAACAGGCAACAAGCGACATGCATAACACGACAAAGTGTCAGTCCAAAGTGTCCTAGAGCGCCGGCAGCAGTCCAACTGAAGTCAACTGAAGCCAAACACTGTGAACAGAAATGAGTAACTGAAAGTATTTCCTACAAATATAAATATCAAATTGATATTATATTTAATATTAACTCAATATTAGCCGAACATTCCCAATGTTGTCAGTTTATGATCCAAGCAAGTTGCACCAAAACTTTTTACTTAAACCAAACCCAAATTAACTAATCAACTAAATGAATATACAGATAAGAAAATTTCTTAATTAACTGTTAAAGACAAGCTACAAACATTAAAAAAATTATTTGAAAATATTTGTGTAATTTCTCGTATGCAATACTATTGGATGCATGATTTCCTTAAGTGTAGAACTACGAACTTTAACTCAATGTTTGCCTTTTTTTAAGGCCAACGACAGTTTAGCCAACAAGAGTTCGGCAAGCGCGATTTGGGCCAACGGAAAATCGTCTAACGAGAGTTCAGCCATCGAGTTTTGGTCCATCGAGAGGTCGGTCTGCGAGAGTTGGGTAAGCAAGAGCTAGGCAGCAAGAGTTCGACCAACGAGAGTTCGGCAAGCTCGATTTTGTCCAGCGAGAATTTGGACAACGAGACATCGGTAGTTCAGCCATAGAAAGGTCGGCCAACGAGAGTTGGGCAAGTCAGAGCTTGGCAGCAAGACCCAGGCAGCAAGAGATCGGCCAACGAATCAGACAGACAGAAAGACAGTCGGAGAGACGGGCATGGCTATATCGACTCAGCTTTAGTCGGGAATATATATTTGTGGGGTCCTCCACTCTTCCTGGGAGGCGTGCACTAACTTAATATACTCTTTTATAAATTCTCAAGGAAAGGAGTCAAATATTACAAACATTGCTAAAATTGTTTAAAAGATTTTGTGTAAACTCTTGTCTAAAATAAGATAGTTTTTCTTCAAGTGCAGAAGTACTAGCTTTAACCCAATGTTTTTGCCCTGTTTGCTTTTGTAGTTGAAGCCAGCCGCCCAGCAGGTCAAAGAATTATGAATGCCAATGCAGCAAAACACCAACAAAATGGAGTACAGGGAGCACAAAACAGCATGCGGAGCTCACTCATCAGGTATTCAAGACAAAGTGCAGGCTTTCTCTTGCCACTAAGACTATGCAGAGCTCAGCTGTAGACAGCCAACTGATGCGATTCGCATCGGTTCGATGACAACAGGCAAAAGTGCATTCAAGCTGCACTTAGAGTACCTTTTATGGCCCTTTTCTCGACTTAGATGTGAGCTTGCCGCTTCAGCTCATCGGAATACTTTGTAAAGCCAAACAGAGTTCCCGAAATCCTGGCAAATGGTTGGAATGTCGAAAAGGTACAAATTTTTATTAAAACAATCTAGATATGCAAGTTAAGCAGTTTTAATTATAATTAAAGAATATTGAATTAAATGTTGTCATTGCTAGTATGAGTACAAATTGATTGAATGTGCAATTTATATTAAAATTTCGAAACAAGTGAAATTTCGATGACATCCCGGGGTAATCCGATTTCCACAAAAGCCATGAAAAGCGGTTTACCATAGAACACCCATAGGCAGAACTTTAAATAAATTAATTAATTAATTTTATTATTGAATAAATTTTATTAAATAAAATATTATGCAATGTGCTAAAAACTACAGACCTACATACACATTTATATATACATTAATATACATACATATTAATTTAAAATTTAAAACGTGTTCGTAATAAGATTAAGCAAATAATTAAAGGTTTTTTTTTCTTTTGATTTTTTAATATATATTTTTATTTATTTTTAAACATTTTTCTAGTGCTACAAGTACAATGGAATTATAATTTGCAGCATTTGTACCGAATCAGTAAAATACAATTTTTATTTATTTAATAAAATAAAATTTAAATAAATTACAATTTTTATATTTTACTTTATAATGAGTTGAAACAACAAGTAAATTATTTTAGATCATGCTTTCAAAATCAATAAATACTTTCTGATTTAATTTTTATATGTTTATCTTTCTGTGAGCTAGCGCTTGCTTTATGTAATTTGTATATTTGGTGTGAAACAGAAATAGCTAGATTTGCCATATGAAGTATCCACTAAATTGTAGCTTAAATAAACATAAATAATAAAGTAAAAATTCGCAAAAATAACAATATCGTCAGTGCACACTATTGAGAATAATTGTTAATTTTCAAATAGCATATTGGCATCGCTAACTGTAAGGCTAACTGCACTCTCTCTCTCTCTCCCTCAATATTCCTCTTTGATGTTCGCTCTTAACTTACGCTCGCTCTCAAGCAGCTGTTGAGGTCAGCCGCTCTCGCAAAGCTAAGCTGGCTTTGATCATCCCACGCTCTCACGCTCGCTCTCGCTACTTAAAGCGCTGTCAGAGCAGGCTTCTGATCAGTTCGACTTGGACAGCCGCAGGGTGAAGGCGGCTTGCGCGTGTGAAAAAGTTGTTTGTGCTAACTAACCAAATTAGCTAATATTCTGAAGAATCGCGTGTTTACAGTTCATTCGCGTTAATTGCCGCAATGAAATCAGCGTTAAGATCATTGGGATTCCTTCTCGCAGTGACGCTGCTGCACTGTAGCGCTGTCTACGCACAACTTAGTTAGTAAAAAGCTTTAAATCAACGGGTTTTTGCCAAGTGATTCAGACCTGCCTCGCTGTGTTTACCCCCGCCCCAACTCTTGCCCCGCTTTGGTGGCTGTCTCTATCAGAAATGTATAATTATCGGGTTCGCTTCTGAATTGATTTGCCTCGTGTGCAGTTTGGCGCCTTCAGTGTGTGAAAGTGAATGACATTCGAGTGTTGCAGTTCATTGACAAGCTTGATAATTCGCTTTAAGACTTAATATTGAACTGTGGAATTGAGGGGGCTAATTAAGGTTTAATTACCATTACGTACACATCAAAGCTTTGCTTGACCATAAAACACATAATGTATTTATTGATAAGCACAAAACATTTGCTTAACCTTGTAGTACACAGAGATTATAATGTATTCCAAGTAAATTGCCCGTGCCGCTTCTCAGGCAACAGAAATCAAGTGTATTTGTTTATTTCAAAGTCTATTTGGATTCCAGTTATTATATTGTTTTTGTATGCAAAGCACATATCTGCCTAATTAGTGGCCATACTGCATTAATAATTCCAACTTTAATTTAATACTGTAAATATCATCCAAACTGTTACAGACTGCCGCAATCCAAATCAAAACAGCGGCTACTGCGTCTCCCTCTACGACTGTCCCAGTCTATACGATCTGGTTCAGCAGATCGCCCTCACCAGCGATGAGCGCGTGTTCCTGCGGCAATCCCAATGCGAGAATGGCGTAGGCCGCAGTCCCTACGTCTGCTGCACCCGGGACAAAAACTTTGTGGGTCGCAGCACCACAACAACAACAACTACAAATAGACCCCCGATTATACGACCGGAGCCGACACAGTCCAATGGCAATGGTGGTGGCAACCTGCTGCCACGTGCCCCTGCCTGTGGTCCGGACTCTTTTCTGGATCGGGTGTATAATGGCAACGATACGGCACTGGATGACTTTATATGGATGGTCCTGCTGGAGTATAGAGATCGTAAGTATATACACTCAGATATACAAAATTTGCAAAATTTAACTTTTTCGTGGTAGAATTGATAATTAATAATGAATGAAACATTAATATTGAAACATAAAACTTACATTATTTTAATTTAAAGATTTTTATAGTTGGTACATTTTGTAGTAAATTATTTAAAATGTTTTATAATTGTTGTGCAGTTGTGATGCCCTAGGTATAGTGCATCATTGTATGGGGTTACCTAATGAGAACAAAGTGTGTGCCAATTCAATACTTGCGTTTATTTTACATTCAAATTTTCTTATTAGTTATTAATGAAACGCGTGCAAATTATACGTTGTTGCTGCTAACGCTCTCACGTGCAAGTGGAAGAGATTCTATAGTTCAGTGAGCAGCGTTAATGCTGCTGCGATATTGTCGTTGAGTTTATGCTGTTAAGTCTATGTTAAAACAGCTGGTATGACAGGGAGACACAAGTCATAAACCGTCCAATTGTAATAATTATACTTAAATTAACAATTCTACGATTAATCTACAATGTTCCATTTCCATTGCAATTTAACGGTATTCATATAAAAGATTCATTATGTTTTAAATCAAACATTTGATTTAAACTGATTTTGTATACACTCTACCCATAAATTGGGTAAAAAAAGGAAAATAACTTTGTGCAAATGTATGTCGAAAGCAGAAGAAGGCGTGGCAGTTCGCACAAATTAAACATATTCTGCAGTTTATAAGTCCATGTCCGTCTTACGGATCGTCTGTCTGTCGCTGGAATTTTAGAAACTATTAGATCTAGAGCCTTCATTATCTGAATGTCGGTTTTTGTATATCATGCTTAGATCTCATATCCACCTTTACGGCTAATTTGATAAAAACTATTCAAAGCCAAATAACAATTATATTGAAATTATTTATAAACATTTCATAATAGGGACTAGAGTATTTAACATTTGGGCGCGTTCGACCGACCGACACTCTTCTTTTACATAATGAATAATAACTTACGATCCGTTTAAATAAGGTTTCTTTTACTACTTTTACAGGCAGAGGTCAACGTCTTTTAAACTGTGGCGGCAGTCTTATAAATAACCGCTATGTTCTCACAGCTGCCCACTGTGTGAAGGGCGAAATTGAAACCGAAGTGGGACAACTGTAAGTGAGAATCGATTTTAAAGAATAAATTTTTGTTTTCATTTTATAATTCATGCTTCTAGCACCACTGTGCGCCTGGGCGAGTACGATACTAGCAAGGATATCGACTGCTACAAGAACGTCTGTAACAAGCCCATTATTGAGCTCGGCATTGAACAGACCATTGTGCATCCACAGTACGATCCCACCAGCCCGAATCGTCATCATGACATTGCCCTGATCCGCCTCAGCTCGCCCGTCCAACTCAACGAGTACATTCAGCCGGTCTGCCTGCCTTTGGCGAGCGTTCGCTCGGCCATCAATCCCAACGATTATCTGGTTGTCAGTGGCTGGGGACGCACGCTTCTGGGTAATTAGCCAGATTATTTTTGTAGTTCAGTGAGTTTACTTTTGGCTTTTGCAGCGCGGCAGAGCAACATAAAGCAGCGGCTTAGTTTACCTGTCACCGATCCGAAATACTGTGCGGACAAATTCGCGACACGACGAATCAGCGTGATTAGCTCCCAAATATGCGCTGGTGGCGAGTTCTCCCGGGACAGCTGCGATGGCGATTCTGGTGGACCCTTGATGCGGCAAATGGATGCGTGGTACTTGGAGGGAGTTGTGTCCTTTGGCAATCGGTGTGGACTCGAGGGCTGGCCGGGAGTCTATACGCGAGTCTCGGACTACATTAGCTGGATAGAGGGCGCGATTCGCCCTTGAGCCAGTACATGATCGAGAAGGCATTGAAGCTATGTGTGTGTGTAGCCGAAAATGCACCTTTTGTTAGATTGAAGTTTTAATTAAAAGCACGACGAGAGCCAAAAACTTAACCAAGTCGACGCGTTTTAATTAACTTGCATTAAATGTGATTTTATCGGCAGCTGCAACGCGACGTATACGTAATGCGCTTACTGCTGCCGTTTGCGGTAATTAAAACGATTCGTGTTGCAGTTGCCGTTGCCGTTAACATTGCCTTTGCAGTTGAATTTGCTGTTGCCATGGCCGCTGCCCTGTGAAAGTTACTTTGAAAATGCTGCCAAGTTGCTAGAGGCATCTTCTCGGCACCCTCTCAACGATTTTCTATGCAATTTGGCAATGAATTTCTATTATTCGCACTTGGCGTCCGGCAACTCGGCTGCTGGAAGTACAGCTAAAGCAGCAGCTCCAGTTGCCGATTAAATTGTTTGTTAGCACTGCGTAATGAGTGGGCGTGGCGTGGCGAATGTTGAACAAAGTAGACAATGGATGGCGTCGAGGAAGGTTAATGAGGCCTGCAGGAAATGCAGTCAACAAAGAAGCAACCAACTGAAGCCAAACTTACCTACACAATGAGCTCAATTCGACAAATGAAGAGAGCTCTGAGGTGTGCAATGAACAGGCAGGGGTACTTTGTGAACATTTTGGCATTGATTGGCAACGCTGTAGAAGGAAGAAGAAGCGAAACTAAAGTTCACTTGGTGTTTTATGGTGCTCGCAACGGTTACAAGACTCTGATCTCCCTGCAGAGGGTAGCTGCAAATTAAATTATAAAAAATGCAGCATTTTATTAAAATTTGCAACTTTTTCTGGTCAGGTTTAAGCTCAGTTTCAATGAAGTTATATGGTTTTGCATGGCGTAAATGATATTTAATAAATCTTGCGCTCAGACACGAAAAACAAACACTAAATTTGAGATGAAAAACTGCTGCTTTGAAGCACTTTTAGTTATCACTTGCCAGCTAAGTTGCTGCAACTGTTGCCAAAAACTATGCAATGCTGCGTGCTCAAAAGTTTTCCAGCTTTTTCAGATATTGGCTTGGCCCATGTGTGGCTTAAACGCAAAAAAAATATAAAATAAAGTAAGCGAACGAGCATTTGCCTAAATGCTAGCAAAAACTTGTAATTCAATTTCAGGCAACTTTACACAAATGTAATTAACACTCACACAGACACTCACACTCACACAGACACTCACACTCGCACTCACTGCTCTGTAGCTGCAGCCGAACAAATTTGCAGACGGCTGAAATACTCGCACACCTGCTAGCCAGACTGCCTGCCGTCAATTGGCCCTAAACGCGTCGAAACTCACACTTTAATCCATGTGTAAATTTGTGTGACGGCCTCCCAGAGAATTGGCCAGGATGTTGCCCAAGGGGAACCCTGGGTGGCGCTGCCAAGGGGACACGCAGCTGGGCGTAGTTACGGCCAACTCCGGCGCAGCGTAATTGAGTTGTGTTTCCAACATTTAAAATAGCCGACGGCGTTAACGAGCCTTCCCCTCTGCACTCCAACCCCCTGCCTAACACGTCTGACTTGCCATGGAGAGTTGGCTACGCAAACTTTGCCAAGCACTTGGTGTGCAGATAGATGTCGATTAGAAGATTCATATTCCGCACAGCTCAAATAGAACAGCAAGATATTACCAAGATTAATAAACCATAAGTTTAGTCATTTCATTTAAATAGATTGCTTTAACACCGTAACAAATATAAATTAGATTATTTATTCATTCAGCATGCTCTAGCAACTATTAAATTGCTTAACATTCAAAACTCTGTCTAATCTTTGAATAATCCCAACCAAAAGAAAGAAAGCTCATCAAGTGGTTGCTTGGCAAATAGTTCAACCTACTGCAACACTCATAAATCGAATTCATTTCCTGTGCTTTGATATGGCTACAAAAATCAAATTTGGGTGCTGCAAATCAGACGGACAAGCCCGACTGTAGAATACCCTGTACCTGCTGCTAGAGCGAAGCAACGCCTGCACTATTGTGTTGTATGTTAATTCTTTGTGGGGACTGCCACGCCACCTTCTGCCTGTTACATACAATCTGATAAAGTTATTTACTCCGTTTTCCCCATTTTTCGATGGGTACAGGGTACAAAACATGCAACACACATGAACAGATTCTCGGACTCTCTAGCTATATATACACGCTGATTGATGACTAAAGCAAATGTTACGCATACGCCATGTGCGCCGTTTCCAAAATGTGCACAAAAAATGTAAAAAAATAGTCTGCAATAATTTCATTTAACTTGCATAGCCAAACAGTAGCAATGCCCAGAACTGACGTCCAACGACAGTTCACTCTGCTCAACGCCCACGTAAAAGCTAAATCCCGATTTTTATGCAATTTATGACTTTGGTCTGAATATGCTCATCGGCGGATTGGCCCACTTGTTGGGATTAAAACGACCGTCAAAGTGCCAAAGTGGATTTTGGGAACAATTTTCGTTTTTCTGTTGGCCCAAACTGTGCATACAGTGTGCGTTTTTAAATTCGTTTTCACTTTAAATACGCTAAACGCCCTAACATCTTAAATTGACTTACAAACTACGCTTGTACAGTTCTTGATCAATGAAAATTAAATAAACAATAAAATTAATTAATTAAATTTCTTTAAATTTTTGAAATTCTAACATACATAAAAGTAATTTAAATACCAAATTAAAATTTTTTTAATAACTCCTGTGTTTATTAACCGATTTTCCGCATTGTTATATAATAGCAAACAGAATATATTCCGAATAACAACATTCTATGTTGAATATTACGCTTGGTTTTCAAATTTTTATGTTCGTTTTTTTAATGGTTTTAAACCCTTTTATTATTATTAAATATATTTATAGTTATTGGAAAATGCAAGGAAAAATAAAAAATCCTTCCATTTTTATTGTCAAATCTAGACCCCGAGTTAACCGAATTAACTTTCGCTGACTTCGAGGGAAATCAAGGTAATTGGAGAATGAAGCTTTTGGAACACGATTTATTCGGCATACGTGTGTGTTGGTTTGCATATTTGTAAGTACGCCTTTGTGTGTATTGGTAAAATGCTGCTGATTATAGATCCGGGCCATTGGCATCAGCAGCGACAACCATTCAGGGCCTGAAATGCGATTTGGGCTGTGACCTCATTTTATCATTTTGCATTTCACTGATTGTTGCTATTGAATGGCAGCAGTAGGCACATCATTTGGTATCGATTCGTCATTTTCAGTTTGCAGCAAAATTGTATCATCTGCATTTACTTAACATCAGCATTTTGCATTCTGTGTTTGCCAATTGATGCAATGCATAGTAGTTGTTAGTTCTTGGTTTCGCTAATTATCAGTTGCTCTCAGTGAAATATCCTTCAATTTTTACTGAAATTACAGACAACATTTACCACCTTTCGCTATCATTAGCTGCAAAATGGCACCCTTTTATACTGTTCTTTATGGAGAGCATCACAAAATTCAATTTCCGGAAATAAATCAAGACTTGACAGTATATAAATCATTGGCAAATTGGGCGTTACCAACAACAATGTCAAGTACCCAAGGAAAAATACGAATCAAAAGACAAGAAAATAAAAAAATTTAACTACAGCAAATACAAAACTTTCCTCTCCGTTTTGTGCTATTTCGTCTTCTATTTTCTGCCCTGATTGGCAATGCAATTTTGAAAGTAGTTGCCATGTAAATTCGCTCAAAAAGTTCAAATCTAAAATGTAGCTTGATTTAAGCATAATTTCAAAGTTAAATGTATTAATCTTAAAATATTTGTACAAAGAAAACGAAAATTGTATGTGCCGTTTTGTGCACTTCTTAACACCGTTTTGGTTAGTCATCATCATTCAGCATTGATTTCAAGTTTAATTTTCCAATGCGTAACCTTTTAAAGTGCTATCAATTACCCTAACTAAGTTCCCAAAGCCCAAATGAAATCGCACGTCATCAGGTATGGCAATGTGAGCTCGATATTCCTTCAAAATGATGTGGCAATTTTAAGTGCTTTATTTACTTTTCAGCATTCTTATGAATTTTGCTTTTTGCCAGTGAATGAATGTGGGCTATTGAAATGATTAAGTGCTTGATGGCTGTGGGAAGTTAATCATTTTTTGCAGTGCATTGTCGACAGGTAACAATGAATTGAGCATTTTAATTGCGGCTGAAGGGAGCAAGAGAAATAATGAAAAATGAAAAAGAAAACAGTGCAAACATAATAATGACGCTCTGAATGGGTCAGCGTAAAGGGAACGACAACGTAATTTAAATTTATTTAACAGCCAACTTGTAAAAATCGTAAAAGAAACCATACAAAAAAAAAACAACTGCAACAACATACACATAAAGTAGCTCATTAAATTTCCTTAACCAACACAAACATAAACAGAAACGCGCACAAACATGCGGACATGAAGCTGGAAAGCAACACCACTGACTTTCCTTTTTATTTGTATAAGTAGGAAATATTATAGAACAGCCAAAAGAAACGAGCGAGCTGTAAAACCCCGGCAAGTGTATTTTTATTGCGTATAAAATGCATTTTGCAATGCCACTAAACTCAAGTGTTGTGTGCTCAGAGCGAAAGTTACGACCAAGCAGTCTGGATGCTCCATGTCCCTCCGGTTCTCCATCTTAACTGAAGGGTTCGAGTTGAAAATTGAGCAGAGCAAATACTGTTAACTCCAAACAATAGACTTAAATATATCTCTTACAATAAATAAAATATTTAATTTATTTATTCAAATAATAAAATCTGCAGATGTTAAATTTTTATAAAAATTAAATTATTGAATATTTTCCTTGTTCGTAAGCGTTATAGATACTTTGCCATGTTTACAGGGTATCTGGAGATCTGATGATAAAAATTATGCTATAAACAAGGAAAGCACAAAACACTGGCTGGTAATGATTGTCAGGATTTACTGTTTGTTAAATATGTAACACATACTAACAGATTCATTTCAGATGTGAAACGCGTGTGATGCGGCTAGATATGAGTTCCTGTGGGTTATTTGTTGAACAAACTGTGAAAAGCAACACTGAAATACACTTAATTTGTGCCAGAGTTTGCCTTTAGTTCCTAGAACAATTAAAATATTAAATCTAAGTATTAAATATTTAAAATTAATTTAAAATAGAACTTTTAACAATTCTTTTATTTTATATATATTTTATTTATATTTTATTTAATATATTCCGGTTTTTAAAACAACTTTGCATTGTCTTTCCGCTTGGGTTTAAAGTCAAAGCTGGGCTGAATGGCTGTAACGTTGTTTACCACGTGTTAACAGTGCGTATGAGCAATGTTTTTAAATAAACTCATTGCTCACACATTGCTGTTGTACTTTGACGTTCTTAACTCTGCCTCTGGTGTAATAAACTTAATAAGAGCTCCACAGCTCCACTTGAGTGGTTTTTGATAATTAGCCAACAAGAACATAACTGTTTCTGAGCAAATTCTTTTGTAATTTGGTTTGAATAAATGGCGGAATTCACAATTTGCCAAAAACCAATTTCCCCGTACACTTCGAGCGCGTTTTAGTTGCTCTGGTAGAATCAACATATTCTCTGTTTTCTGCAGCAAATACGTAAACACAACAAAACCAAATATTTTAAATATTATACAAGTATCCAACTTTCCTGCATGCCCACTCACGCCGGAAATTGGCGCACACCTTGCAGCCATGCACCATATAGCCGTTATTTTTGGCTTTTTTCATAAGCAACATAAAAACGTGAAATGACCGGACGAGCCCCTGGCCAGAGGCAGACTTACTGGACGGGTGGGAATGTTGGGGAAAACTGTATATATCAGGCCATGCGGAAATTATAATTTATTGCAGAAAGTTGCGGCGTTGCCGGTGTGGCTGGCCTCTGTGATTTTTCCATTTCTTTTGTTTCTTTATTTTTATTTTACATTTTACTTGGCATCCTTTAAACAATCCATGTGACTTATGCTTAAAGTTTAAATACATATATATGGTACTAATGAATAGTGAAGTAATTGGACTTCTATATTTGCAGTTCAATGTGCATTCTTATCAGTTCCCTTTTTAAATATGACATTTATCTACAACTTTTAATCGAGTTTTGTCACATATTTATAAAGCAATTTAAATAAATAAATATTAGTAAATATATTATTTTTTCAAATTGCTTTAATATATTGTAATATTTTCATATTATTAATGAATGCGTGCATTTCCATTTCTAACAAGGTCATATTCAATCTTTTTTCAGCAAATAACTGGTCAAAATATATTGACAATTGGTGTACTTCCTGTCATAGGACACATGAATTCACACACATTTTGTGTTTATTTTAAATTCAACCAAAAAATATAAAAACAACTTTAAACCAATTAAAAGTTTGAATAAAGATTTTTACAGTGACACGTTACATTGTGTTTAATGCATTGTTTGAAATCATTTTTTACAAACGCATGAGCTAAATCATATACAATTATATTTAAATATTCGCCTCTTAAAATGCAGTTATATGTATTAAATTCAAAAAAGTGTTAAAATCCTTGAACATGGTAAACTTTAATTAAATCAATTAAGGTACATAATAAATGAATTACAGAACAATTCTGACAGGGATAAATCCTACAGCTTTATAATGGTGATTTATTTATTTTGTTACATAGCTAAATGGAGAAGACCACATACAAAATTTCGATGTGATTCATATCAAGATTCCATTCAATAACACCTTTAAATATATGATTACTAATCACACTGTTGTGCTACAGTATATATTTGAATAATATATTTAAACCCGCAATTAATATTCAATCTTCTAATTTAAAAGCCAATTGGGAACTCATTGGTCATCAAATAATTCAAACGTTTTTTTTGATTTGGTGTCAATTGAAAGAATTTCCTTTTGAATAAATCCAGTTCGTGCTTAGTGTGTAAAGGTGGCCAAAGCGTAGTATGGGACAAAAGTCTTAAAATTTGTAAGGGATATATTGTTACTCAAAAATTATTTAATTTAATGATATCTACCTTCTTGCAAAATATCGGCTGGTGGCATACGGCCTTGTGGATATAAAATAATCCATTTGACTTAATAATTGCTTATCATATTTCTTTTTGGCGTCTTGATAATGATGCATACACTGAACATGGCTAGTATATACGATATCGTAATAGGAAATTGTAACATGTTCATATGCATGTATGAGCTACTTACTATGCCACATTTTTGATACTATAACTCGGATGAGTGCTTAGTACGTCGGCTTCGTCTTTATGAAATGATACTTTGCGTAGAAACTGTTAAGTAAGCGGAGATTAAATTAAAGAATATACAACTCAACAGTAGTAAGTGACCTTTTCTCCTTTTGATATTGAAGAATCTTGAAGTGCTAGAGAAATAAGACTATCGGAACGCATTCTTAATGCCATAATTTCCAACCATATTAAGTATAATAACAAACTGAATAAACTTTAATAAACAAAATAATATTAAACATAATGTTTGAAGTTTATTTCAAAAGTAAATAATTTAATGAAAAATCGATTAGATTTCTAACTAAATTAAAAATATATAAAAAAAGACTGGCAAGTGTTTGTACTATATTTATAAAATATAGTTTAACGGTTTTGCTTACTCAATTCAAATTAATGTTTGGGTATTTTTGCCATAAATACTTCCTTAAATACCGAAGGAAATTGCATATGAGCATACATTTATTTTTGGCTGATTATGTGAAAGAAATGTAAGGTAATTCCGCAATTAATACGTATTATATGATTGCAATTATAGCAAGAAAAAAAAGATATAAATCATTACATTCCCTGAATTATATGATACTACGATTGTATGTATATGCATGAATATGTATTTCATTTCAATTTATTATGGTCCACGAGTATACGGTAATGCGCTGCTACAAGAGATGAAACACAGTCATCAGACATCATCAGACCAACCACAATAGTAGCTCATTCAGAGGAGGTTGTTGCCAGCGTCCTCCTTTACTTCAGCTCCTTGGGCAGGATGTTTGCGTTGCAAAAACAAGACCACAAATGTTGTGCCTATTAAGGACCCATTTAACAGCAGCAACGCACGTGTAGCACTGCGAAAACAAACGACCCCATTATTATTATTATTTTGGCAGCATAGAGCACGGGCTGGGGGCCAGGGGTCAGAGGTCAAATGAAGCTTTCCAATAATAAGTGCCTTAAGTGTGTGTATATATGGGTCTGTGTAAGTTGAACACTTGCCCCTTCTGTTGGCTAGACCTTGAACTTCTCTGGTCCTGAATTGAACTCTAATTGCAACTAATGAATTGCACACATTAGGTCAATGATCAGACACAAGTGGAGTATGAGTATACCCAAGTAAGAGCAGTGCTAATGGGAATTCAATGAAGTATTCATAAGCTAAAGCCATGGCATTAGCTAAAGATATCAAAATAAGAATGCACTAAAACAGGGCAATCTGAGGGTAGCCGATATTAAAGTAACATCATAAAATTGTATATTGAATTCATTTATTTTTTATCACGTGTTATAGTTTCATATCATTTTGTTTAAACTTCAAATTGAAGTAATCTACCTAGATGTTATTTTATATTTTGCAGATTTGACAAAATCTGTGTTTTATTAGTTTAAATGGCAGTTTTTTTTTTAATTAATTTACAGCGATTTATTTAACTATTACAAATAACCTTTTTGGCATTTATAAATATCGAATCAAGCAATAATTAAATTCATCACGTACTATGTAATTAAGTTTGTTTAATTATTTAAACAGTCTTTCATAATTGTCTGCCACCTGCAACTGATATATGAACACGAGTTTTTCCTGCCTAACAGCTAATCAATATTATTTGGTTAACAAACCCCAAAGCTGTAATATCATTTTATTGCCATGGCGCTGCAACCAAAAATGTTTGACATTATCAACAAATCCATTCCATTACACGAGTTCACTGAACATTAATTATAGATTCGGGCACGTACCACGTATTGAGTAACAGAGTGTGCGGGATAGATCAGTAGGATGCGCCCGACTGTAAAATATATTGTACTACATATTTTTTGAAACATACTTTTGTTTCATACAATATATGTATTCAATACGCAATTTTTGAGTTAATAATGCAGTAATAATAGTTGGTTATTAACTTATCTTGAGAAGAGAAAATGGCGCTCCGTTTTGTATTGAGATACACTGCGCTTGAAAACTTTAAACGCGTTTATCTCGAAAAGCACTTTTTTAAGTTATGACACTCTTCTAGTAAATGAGCGATATATACGATGTGGGGTCTGCCACGCCTTCTTCCGCCTGTTGCATACATTCTCCTAAAGTTATTGGCCCTGTTTTTACCCATTTTTAATGGGTACAGGGTATAAAAACCCCCAAAACCCACTTCCCTTTCTATACCACTAAATGTGGCTAATTCGCCAAACCAAACGAAACCAAACCAAACCGAACCGAGCAGAACATACAGACATGCAGACGGGCATACACAACATAAATAAGCAAATATTTATGTTTAAACATTATTTTTATTGTTGATTGGCACCAGTTCTAAAGAGCAACACTTGATTACAGTTACCCACAAAAGTTGATGTCATGCTGGTATTGAATTTAAATGGAAATAAAAAGCACGTTAAATATTCAAAACTTAAATAAAATATTTGAACAGCAATTACCAATCTGTGTAGCTCATAAAACTAATTAGAATTTCAATAATTACACTGCTCGGCAAAAACATAAAACCTTTCAAATAAAATATATACTTTAAAGTATTTGAGATAGCCTAATTTTTTTTGCCAAGTTATTTAATTTAGCGCCCCAGGGGACTTTAAAAAAATGTTTTAAAACTTGAGCGGCCAAATTAAAATTTGTTGATCATTGCTATTGACACAAATCGAAATGCATATTAGTTATTCATAATTAACAGCACTAAACGACAAAAGACAAATATGTTTATTTTCACAAGCTGTATATAATTTCCATCAAAATTATATAATAGCTCTGTTGGAGCAGCAATTAAGTTAGAATTATATTAATATTGAATATATTGAAATGGCCTAGAGTGTAAGATTAGCTGTATGTTGTAGGTTAATATTTCTCTTATACTCAATAATATTTGTGTCTCGCAGCAGCCTTGCAAATATATTCGCTCGGCTTAGTTTTTAGTTTCGTTTCAAGCTTATGCTAGCAAACAACTTTGTAATCAGCGACAGCCAACTAACTTTTGTATAATCTCTTGCGCTCCCAAATTTGTATTAAATAGCCTGTTTTAAATTGATTCAACAGACTATATATTTCGTACCTAATATTGGATTTTTCAAGCTCATTGTTATCTAAATGAATTTAACTCAAAATTATGCAAATAATTATAATATAGATTATTACATAAGTCTGAAGCTTCAGATAAGTCTAGTTAAGACTCAAGTATGTTTATCAAAGTTGCTATAAAATTAAAAGCTCAAAAATTATTTAACTGATTTAGCCGAAAAAAAAGTTAACCATAGATAAGGTTTTTATTAAAAGATAAAAACTTTCAAGTTGCAATCATAAACTTATTTGTGCTTATTTCTCTTATCAACTTTTACTTTAAAATTAAAGTCCAATTTGAAAAACGAACCAACTATTTAGCAAACGGAACGCAATGACAACGGACTAGTAAGTTAAGGTCGCATTTAACGCAATCGCTTGCTAATTTCATATCATTTGCAGCAGTGAGACATCGCCAGTAGTGCAAACGACCCTCGGATTGGTCAGGGGCACTCTGTTAACCACACTCTATGATGAGCATTTCTATGGGTTTGATGGTATACCCTATGCCCAGCCACCACTGGGAGGCTTACGCTTCAGAGCACCGCAGGAGGCAAAACCTTGGAGTGGCATACTGGACTGCACCCATCCAAAGAATAAGTGCCTGCAGCTCAGCACAGGGGCGAAAGAAGTCGAAGGTTCCGAAGATTGTTTATATCTGGATATATCTGTAAAATCGGTAAGTTGGACAAATCCTTATGAACAATACTGTTACAACGTAATTGCTGTAGTTATGCAGTGATAAGCCTCTTCCTGTGATGGTGTATGTACATGGAGGGGCCTTTAAAAGCGGAGATCCAACGAGACGTGCATGGGCTCCGGATTATCTGATGCGTGAGCAGGTTGTTTACATCAGTATTGGCTATCGACTTGGATGTTTTGGTTAGTGTTATCATCATTTATTGCAATTGCTGACAATTTATAAATACGATACTGCAGGGTTTCTGAGTTTTGCAGATCCTGCTCTGGATATTCCTGGCAATGCGGGCCTTAAGGATGTTATACTTGCTCTCAAGTGGATACGGTCAAATGTGAGCAGTTTCAACGGAGATCCAAATAATATAACACTTTTCGGTCACAGTTCCGGAAGCTTCATGGTGCATCTGCTCATGTTGAGCCCCCGTGCCGATGGATTGTTTGACAAGGCAATAATGCTGTCTGGTTTTGCAGAAGAGCTGAACAATATCGCTAATATTGAATATCGCCTGGCCCAGCACTTAGGCTATCAGGGTGAAAATAATGATGCTAAAGTATTTGATGTTATTAATAAGGCAGATCCCAAGATATTGGCGTCGTCAAACATAAAGACCGAAGAAGAAATAAGGCGGACTTTAATATTTTCGGTACATACACCATGTGTTGAACCCTATGATACTCCCGAAGCAGTTATACTAGCAAAACCAATTGAACTTCAACGCGAGGCATGGAGTAATCGTATACCTCTAATGCTGGGCACCGTTACAAATGAGGGACTTGGCTACTACCGTATTGTGCCAGGATATGATAAGCACCCCGAGTACTTGCTACCATACAGTTTATACCGGCAATGCAATGCAGACACAATGTTTAAACTCGGTCAAACCCTAATTAAACAATTCGTACAAACACCAAATTATAAACTAACCGATGAGCAATATGAAATCATCATGGATAATAGCCAAACGTATAGTTTTCTACTTTCTCAGACGTGTTTGATAAATGCACGTTTGTCCTATAGCCAAGCTGAAACATATGTCCACCGTTTCGACTTTGATTCAGAGGATTTTAATTTATACCGCACACGTTATTGCCCTCACTTGCGTGGAACCTCACATACAGATGAATTGTGCTACCTTTTCAAAATACCTTCTACATTTAAGCTAGATCGGAACAGACCAGAATATGCGACTATATGCCGCTTGGTAGCCATGTTCGCTGAGTTTGCGTTGAGATCTAACCCAAATTCACCTTTAACAAAACCTCTGGTCAATTGGAGACCTGTAACTCAGAGTGAACCAACAATTTGTCTGAATATAAATGAGGAACTTAAGTTAATACCACGGCCTGGAGAGAATAACTTCCAGTTCTTCCACAAATTATTCGAGCAAGCAGGTATAGAACTTATCTAGTGCTTAGTCTGCATTTTTCATACTTGTTCTAAAAATACTCCCTTACATACGTTGTTTGCTACTATTCAGGAATATAATTATGTTATTGTATTAAACTGGAATAAAGCATCTAAAGTGGATTTTCGGCTGTCTTACTACTCTTAGAGGAAAAAATCAAACGCGTACACAAATAAATACAAAAAATGTATTACATATCATGATGTAATTTTCGAAACTATTTTGCACCGTTTGCCATTAAAAATGGGTGTCTAATAACTTTCTGAAAATATATGTACATATATGGGATATGGGATATGTTATGGAGGAAGAAGCCATGTTACACCCAATAAGATATATTTTATTTATAAAAACGATATAAGTTGAGGTAATCCTTATGTTTGTATTAGCGCGTCATCTCGTCGGACATAACCGACAGTAGGAGACCCTATACTAAGTATGTGTAAATGTACTTACAAACACAATCAGATGCACATGCACAGAAAGCTACGAGCGTATGGATGGCACACAAGCTCCCTACTGCTTAGTGCCGTAAATTGAATGTAGCATATCTTTGGAGTTTCTTTACCGATCGTAATGAAATTTACATCATTGTTGGAGAATGGCATGGGCTACATTAATGCCCAAAGTCAATGGCTGCAGTGACATACATTTCGAAAAAAAAATTATATGTTGAATATCTGTTTCTTATCCGATCATAATGTAATTTACGGCATAGATTGAGAATGTCATAGGCTACGTACATGCCTAATAACAAATGTGTAGATTTAATATTGTGGCTACTGTCGTGCTTAAAGTGTTCGAGATCCATGAGGTAAAACAGATTTTTGCGATTTGCTGGGAGAAGGAAGAGGTATCCAAAATCTAAAACAAACTCGTACGGCTAAGTGAATAAGATAACCTAAGTCCCAAATATGGTGTCTCTAGCTATTATTATTGTTGAGATCTAGGTGTTCATTCAGACGGACAGAAAGACAGACAAGCGGACATGGCTATATCAACTTTAGTCCTGATCAAGAATATATATACTTTGTGGGGTCTGTCACTCCTCCTTCTGGGTGGTACACACATATCCCACTTGCACTAACTTAATAGACCGTTTTTACTTTATTAAATTAAAAGGTCTAAAAATGTTTCTCTTTTCATGGACAGTAACTTATACAATAGCTAAATATAAAAAATTCTAACGGCATTATGTTTTATTATGAAAATAACTGCTGAATTTTTTTTTAAGTAGTCCACAAATGGCTTTAGATAGGTGTAGTTATCATATCGCCTGTTTACCAGAAGAGTGTCATAACTCAAAAAACGCGATTTTTGAGTTAATGATGCAGTAATGTTTGTTGGATATTAATCTATCTTGTGTCAAAATTTCATTATTCTATCTTCAACAAACACAACGTGTACACGGCGCTTGAAAACTTTAAACGCGTTTATCTCGAAACGCACTTTTTTGAGTTATGACACTCTTCTGGTAAACGAGCGATATGTAGAATTAAAATTTAAACCTAAATTTACACCTTAAATTGTGACAAGAATTTAAAATAGTTTTACTATTTCAGCTAATGATAAGGGGTCTGTTAGCAGTCTTTTATAGCTCGTCTTAATAATTATCACCTTAAACTATTTCGTTCTCAACTATATCAAGTTGTCGTCATATAGGCTAATTTCCAAAACAACTATCCATTCAGCAAACGGAACGCAATGACAACGGACTAGTAAGTTAAGGTCGCATTTAACGAAATCGCTTGCTAATTTCATATCATTTGCAGCAGTGAGACATCGCCAGTAGTGCAAACGACCCTCGGATTGGTCAGGGGCACTCTGTTAACCACACTCTATGATGAGCATTTCTATGGGTTTGATGGTATACCCTATGCCCAGCCACCACTGGGAGGCTTACGCTTCAGAGCACCGCAGGAGGCAAAACCTTGGAGTGGCATACTGGACTGCACCCATCCAAAGAATAAGTGCCTGCAGCTCAGCACAGGGGCGAAAGAAGTTGACGGTTCCGAAGATTGTTTATATCTGGATATATCTGTAAAATCGGTAAGTTGGGCAAATCCTTATGAACAATACTGTTACAACGTAATTGCTGTAGTTATGCAGTGATAAGCCTCTGTCTGTGATGGTGTATGTGCATGGAGGGGCCTTTAAAAGCGGAGATCCAACGAGACGTGCATGGGCTCCGGATTATCTGATGCGTGAGCAGGTTGTTTACATCAGTATTGGCTATCGACTTGGATGTTTTGGTTAGTGTTATCATCATTTATTGCAATTGCTGACAATTTATAAATACGATACTGCAGGGTTTCTGAGTTTTGCAGATCCTGCTCTGGATATTCCTGGCAATGCGGGCCTTAAGGATGTAATACTTGCTCTCAAGTGGATACGGTCAAATGTGAGCAGTTTCAATGGAGATCCAAATAATATAACACTTTTCGGTCACAGTTCCGGAAGCTTCATTGTACATCTGCTCATGTTGAGCCCCCGTGCTGATGGATTGTTTGACAAGGCAATATTGCTGTCTGGATTTGCACAACAAAAGCTGAACAATATCGCTAATATTGAATATCGCCTGGCTAAGAACTTGGGCTATGAGGGCGAAAACAATGATGCTAAAATATTTGATGTTATTAATAAGGCAGACCCCAAGTTATTGGCAATTTCAAACATAGCGACCGATGAAGAAATACTGCATCATGTGCTAATTTCGCCATGTGCACCATGTGTTGAGCCCTATGAGACTCCCGACGCAGTAATACTAGCCGAACCAATTATACTTCAGCGAAAGACATGGAGTAATCGCATACCCGTGATGATAGGTTTTGCAAGCAACGAAGGCATTGGCTTCTATAGCTTGATGAAGCGGCATTTATCAATATTGTTAGAACATCCCGAGTACTTGCTGCCTATCACTCTATACCGAAAATGCAATGCAGACACACTGCTTAAGATGGGTCAAACCCTGATTGAACAATTTAACCAAACACCCAAACATAAACGAACTGATGCTCAGAATGAAGCAATGGTCGATGAGATCCGCACGTATAGCTTCTTGCATTCTCAGACACGTTTGAAAAAAGCACGTTTGGCCTATAGCCAAGCTCAAACATATGTCCACCGTTTCGACTTTGATTCGGAGGATTTTAATTTATACCGCACACGTTATTTTCCTCACTTGCGTGGAGTCCATCATGCAGATGAATTGTGCTACCTTTTCAAAATACCTTCTACATTTAAGCTAGATCGGAACAGACCAGAATATGCGACTATATGCCGCTTGGTAGCCATGTTCGTTGAGTTTGCGTTGAGATCTAACCCAAATGCTCCTTTAACACAACCTCTGGTCAATTGGAGACCTATAACACAGAGTGAACCAACAATTTGTCTGAATATAAATGAGGAACTTAAGTTAATACCACGGCCTGGAGAGAATAACTTCCAGTTCTTCGACAAATTATTCGAGCAAGCAGGTATAGAGCTTATCTAGTGCTAAGTCCAAAGTTTGTATATTTCATGTTTTAATGTTGGGTTTTATCTTATTATGGTATGTCGTACTTATCTTGTTTAACTTACAATTTTAATGAACTTCTGTGACTAATCTTTATGAAAATAAAAATCGTGTGTATGAAATAAATGAACAAATCGCTGGCATTCTTGTAACACATCTCAAGCTACACACTACATAACTTTCTAAACATTTTTTGACTGTGCTGTTTTTTGTTTGAGCTAAACTTAAGATATAAATTGCTTCTCTGTACTTTACTTGACCCTTTTTTGTTGCGCACAGAATGATGTTGAATATATTTCATTTACTGTCAGCTTGACAGTCAGAGAGACTGACAATCAGACTGAGATATACACATGTAGTGCTGTAAGCCCGAAAGATATTATCACACCAATTTGCGCAAGCCAGCCGAAACTTAACGGCTTTTGTGACAGCTTTTTGTCATGGCTAACATTTAATTTATTTGATAACTGCATAATAGTTTACCTGGACAGGGCAAGGGACAAACATGGACATGGACATGGACACATATTGTGTATAGTTTTGTAAGCAATTAATTTTAACTATTGCATCCATTATTCAAGTCAAAGCCAACAGATTTTAATAAAATGAAGTCCTAGAATCATGTCGAGCATACGGTTTATGGAACTTGTTGTGCATGGAAAACTTTTTGCTGTGCAAAAACTTGAAATGCAAATGATGGAAGTAACTCAGTACAGCAGCTGGAGAACTTATGCAAAACTCAAGTCTTTGCAATGTTTTCAAATTAAATTTCTAGACCGTTTCACAACATTTCACAAAATATCGACGATGCAACTCCATACAAGTATAATTACTACAAAACATTTTGACATTTGTCTAAGAGGAGAGAAAGCTAAAACGTTTTTCGGAACGCATTCGGAACAACAAAGTTTCATCAGGTTAATTCAATTTGACTCATAAGCAAATTTAGCACAAATTAAATGCGTAAAGTTTTGCAATTGCCGCACTCGAAGTAATAAATTTAACAGAAAAGTCCTTGTGCAAATGACTTTGATTGTCATTGTTATGTTTATGGAAAGGGACAAAACGATTGTGTGCTGCTCTATTCGTCTGGCAGCGCTCCGTCATCAGGCAAGCGTAACATAAAGCCGATTTTTTCGGCTGGAAAATGGCTATGTGAGAGATAATAAATCTTCAGCTCTGAAACAAATCACAGCAATTCCATTATGTACATTTAATGATGTTGAGCATGCGGCACGGCACTTGGCAAATCTACCAAAAGACCCTCAACACCAAGCCCAAGTAAAAATCCACAATCCAAAATCCATATACAAGGCAACGAAGCAGTGACAATTACTTGCAGCCCGCGAGCAATTTGTAAGGCGCCTGCCTTGGCGCAGTGCAACATGGCCAAGTTGTTAGAAATAATCACAAGAAATGGCCGAGCTGCACAAATGCTGCCATCCAAATACAAATAAACATGCACTGAAACAAAGAATCTGTTGAATGTCGACAACTAAAATTTTTCAAATTATTTATTAAATTTGTATGCAAATAAAATCAAATAAAGTTAATATTGTTTGGCGTTATTTCCATGGAAAGTTGTCTTAAGTTGGTAATGAAATATAATTAAACAAGCAAACAAAGTTAAATAAAAATAAAATATTTCGTATTTAAATATTTTTTGCAGTGTACGCATATAATTCTGTAAAGGGATTTGGCGAAGCCAACGAAGTTGATGCGCAGTGAGCGCGTACTATGTAGTTGCTATTGTAGTTTTTCAATTAGCAAAATTTTCTTTGTGCCTCGACTGTGTGGCACAATCCTACATTAATTAGAGCAGCAGCAAGGTGAATTGTGCTTTCAGCTATCGTTTTTACTCTTCTGTTCTTGTATATATCTATTTATTTTATGATTGCTCTTTATTTTTGTTGTTGCAATCTCAGCTTGTATGGGCAATAAACTCCCTTGTTCGCTACCTGTTTGCTATCATCGTTCTCAACACATCACATCGTCTGCGGTTTTTATTTTACCATAAATCTGTCATGAAATAAAATACACATGGCTGGTGACAGGGGCTGGTAGGGTGGGGTAGGTGTTTAAATGGGAGGGGTGTACAGCATAGAACTCGCCTTGGGGGATCACAATGCTCGGAGAAAACTGCTTATTAGCTTTGACAGTCTCTTCATATACTACAGAAGGTGTTTACGGGTTTGTAGTATATGTATATGAGAATTTATTGTAGATGTGTCTTGTGTATGTGTGTGTGTGTGCTTGTTGAATGTGCTGCACTTTATAAAGATATTTGTATTTTCGTTTCTTAAGCAGAGTTGCAAATTCTTTTGACACATAAAAAATTATATTGCATATTTTTTACCCATGCCAACAGCATTATTTAACAACAACAAAAATGCGAGAAAAAACAACAACGTAAGCAAACCATATTATTTATTAGTGTTGTCTATGCAATTTTTGATACATTTTTCCATTTTTTAGATTTTATTTAGATTTTTACCTGACCTTTGAGTTGATAGCTTTTTAATTTGCCTTGTCAGCAGCATTTTGTGGCATATGATGCAAATGCACTCAAAAAAAAAAAAGAATGGTTCGTTCTACAATATAAACCTTTAAAATTAATATAATTTTGTTATAAAATTTAAGTACAAATCAGAATAGGATTGTGAATGAATTCAAAATTATTTGGTCAAAAGAAGAAGAAGAAGTTTAGATTAAGTGGAAAATATAGTTAATAATATATGTTAAGCATGAAGATAAAACGTAATACTTTATCTTATACAAATATCAAAGGTTAAAAACAAACATAATATTATAATCACTATGTCTCTTGTCTAAATTCAAATTTAGCTTTAGAAAACGTAATAAAAATAATCGGAATTAAAGCATTTATAAGGATTTAAATATTTTTAAATTTAAAGGACTTATAAATAAACATATTTTAATATTAACAAGAATTCATAACTTTTATTTATTTAGTTATTTTAAATTTATTCATCATTCATTTTGTATACAAAACGGTTAATAAAGGTAAACTATGCCTTGGTTTTCATTAAGTAAGAGTTCAAAAGTATACATGCCACAAAAGGATGTTTGCGTTTTAATCCAGCTCCTTTGACTTCTGTATGGTGTTCATTTTCAAAACCATTGCAGTGTAAGCAACATATTTTGTGAAATAGGATTAGCATCAGGGGCACACCCAGGCAAAAATGAAAATAAAAATTCAGGAATAACGAATGAAAAACACCAAACAACGCATCAAATAACTAAAATATCATAAAACTTTTCAACTTTTGCTCTGTTGCCCATCTACAATGTCTATATACACTGGGAATGCCTGTGCACGTATGAGTGTGCGTGTGTGTGTGTGTGTGTGTGTGCTGGTATGTGTGTGTGTTCGTGGTGAGTAAGTGTGCAATATCAAAATGGTTTGCTCACGTTGCGCTGTTGACCGCGTCACGCTTCAGAGCATAAAGCAATTACTGTGGCGTGAGTGGAAGCTGAATCCTGAATCCTGTCTGACTTCTTGCCTGGCCTGCCCGCCCCTTCGCTGCCCCCGCTGATGCATCGCTGTTGTTACTTGAGTCGCTGCTGCACGCGCATCCCACGCCATTTTGATTTATGAAATTTTGAGTAAAACATTGGCGTAACGGCAGCTGACACCGCTGACACACCTGTGCCCCAGCTAGCCACAAATTGCAGCTACTATATAGGAAAGGGGGATGTGGGCAATTGGGTGCATTGATTTTGTGGCAGCCATAAGCTCTGACTTCGACTGACTGTCAAAAGTTTTAGCTGGCCATGTGCAACCAGAGAGTTACCTGTACTTAATTGAATAGAAACTCGCACCATGCCACGCCCAATTCGCTGCCTAAGTTTCGTATATTCTTTGTGGTTATTCGCACATAGACAAATACACAAATACATACATATATGTATTTGAAACTATCTCTCTCTGGCTCCCATCCTGCTTTTAAGTTGGCGAAACTGTAAAGCAGCTTAAAAATTTCCACATGGAGAAAAGCTTTGTTTGCTGTTGACACAAAACTTTTGGCTACTTGGCTTAACCCTTGCAGCTACAGCTACACTTTTCCCACGGATGTAGTTGTTTTTGATATTTGTCAGCAGCTTTTAGAATACCCTGCACATCATTTAGGATGCATGCTTGGGGAGTGTCATGCGGTTGAAATATTTCAAGTAGTTACAGTTAAATTAAATTGTTAAAAGTCCAAAAAAAACTTCTTAGCTATATACTTCTATCAATAGCTCTTGCACTCTAAAATTGTCCAGATATTATAAATACCATTTGAGCAAATAGTTTAATCAATATTTATAACTTTAAGTGAGCCAAATTGCACATTTTGCCAATGCGCTTAAGAGTATGCTATACTTTTGTACATTAATATCACTTATACTTATATTCCTCCACTTTGCTTTTATTTTAGTGCAAATCTTCTATACTAATACTCTGAATTTGCAAAGTTTGTTGTTGAATACACTCGCCTGCAGCACTCGTATTTTTTGAGTGTGTAATGTGACAATGAAGTTTTCAATTCAGCTGCGAGTGCCTGACGACTTTCTGCCATTAGAAAACTTTTCACTGGAAATGAAAGCTGAGACTTATTAGACGGAAAAGTGTTTTAGAAAACCGCTTTTAGTGGCTGCCAAGCATTAGATACATAATGAGATTTAATGATGTACATGTTTATGTATGTTATGTTCATTAGAAATGAATATACCCTTAACCAGGGCGTTGATCGATCAATAATATAAATGGAGTGAGCTTATTGACTGCTAATTAGTTCTTTGCTTGTAAATTTCATTGTTCGCGGGTAAACGAATGAAAATGTATTCATCGTGCCAGTTGAGTTGCTCTTTGAAACACTCATCGATAATTGCTTTGGCTTGTAAGAATGTCAGGTTCTTTTGCAAGTCAAACAGCTACAGGTACACTAAGAAAAAATCAAGAGTTTTTGACTCAAATCAAGAATTTCCTTTGTCAATGTTCAATAAGATAGTTAATTCTTCAGATAAGAATGGCATTCTAAATTTTATCCCGTCGAATAGATCTATACAAAGCTAAGGGTCTTCTACTGTTGGTTATGTCCTATTTTCATTAATCGTCAAGTTTAATACAATTTAATACTAATTTAAATCATTCTTTGCACCTAATTAAAAGTCAATTCGATTTATTGACATAATTAATCTGAATTTTATTACAATTTTTTTCCGATTGGTACTTGAATTCAAAACAAAAGAAGATTCATTTAAGAGCTTTAATTTGTAAGACGAATCGTTCTTTATTTTTCCGAGTGCACTATTGACAAGTGCCCACTCATCTTTATTGCACAATACAAGCAAACAACGACACCCACACAGCAATTCTGAATTAAACACACACACATACAAGGAAACTGGGTTTTATAAAGAAAATTCACTTCTGATTGTTACCAGATACGTTTTAGCCGCAATCACAATGGCTAAACAACAACAAGCACAACAAGGACTTCATCACCAGCAGCCAACAGTGAAATACCCGTAAAAGCCGCAGAGCCAACACCCACACACTCTCATACATACACACACTCACACAAATGCGAAAAGAGAAAAGAAAATTGTAGCCCGCTTTGTGGCGCCAAAGGTGCAAAGTAGATGGATCAACGCAAGGCTCGAGCTGAAGTCTCAGAGGCAAAATCGAACATGTAAAATATTCGATTGTACTTGGTGTTGTTGCTGCAGCTTATTCAATGGTAAAATTCTTATGTCAGGCTGAACATGTTCTTTATGTAGCGGCTTTTCACCGCAATGCACACATATTTCAATTTCGCAGAAATAAAAGCAATTTAAGCATGCTAATCAATTTAAAAATACTTACTAAACCCAGGCGCAAAATCACTTGAGTTTTAAACAAAATGGATTCTAGGATAAACAAAACAATATTTATTGTCATGCGACTAAGCTTACTTAGCTCATTTATTGGGAATAAATTACAATAAATTTGTTATAAGATTTAGCAAAACATCAATTAGATTACAAACAATGAATAAAGGGCATAAGACACTTAATACTAAATACAATAAGCATAAAGAAGTTGACGGGATATCGACAATCATTTCAACTCGATGTTTTCCGATATTTTTAGTAATTCAAGTTATCGTCGACGCATCGATGTTTTCAATTGATGCTTAGATTTTTACATTCGCGCTATTTTCGATGATAAAGAACTCAACATTTTTGAGCTATCTTCAACTACGTTGAATTTTTAAATCAATTCATTATTAAGTTAAATGATAATAATTGATGAAATATACTGTTTTGCAGACCGATATTTTTCAATATATCACAGTAAACAATACAATACAATGAATTGCAAATTCGACAATAACTTACATTCACTAAAACAAAATGTGGTGTATCATAGATTTATAGTTTTATTAATTAAGTATTAATAAATGTCATGGAATGTTTAAAATCTGTTAACAATCATATTTTAATTTGTTTAATTTCGAAGTTTAATTTCAACACATGAAGCAAACATTCTCCAGGAACTGATCCATGGATCAATTATCCGATAAAGCTGTTTTTATCGGCTATCGATGAATGGAGCGGAAAAACCAGCAATGAGCTTACAAATTATATGATTTCGATCCATGTGAATGGCTTTGATGTTTTATTAGGAGCTATCGATCAGATTTATCGACGACCTTATATACTAGTTTGATTGGTATTTCTAAATATATGTATTCAAGACATAATAATTGAATAACACAAACAAAAATCACTATAAAACATTGAAAATACGTAAAATGTCGATTCAACGCTCCTTATCTACTTAAGTTCAAAACAAAGACAACTCTGGCGTATTAGCGAATACTCTTTCAGATTTTAAAAGCCTCAGGGCAACTCTATCATTTAAGCAGCTTTTAAAGGCTGACGTGACAAAGCCAAATGCCAATTACCGCTAAATTCCCAACGTGTTAGCCATTTACACGCAAAACACGCCAGAATTTTCGGACTGGGCAAACACTTTGTACCGCATATTTTAGTGTGTGTACGCGCGTGTGCTTGTGTATGTGTGCGAGGGTGTGTGCGTGTGTGTGTGTGTACGTGCGTGTGAGAAATGCTGCCCTGTTGGAAATTACTTAATGCTCGCATTACCATTACCGTTGCCTATTTGGTTAACTGGATTAGGCTCAAATTAAACGTGTATCGTAACCGGAACTCTGTCGAATTGCCACAGACGTAATGCCATCTAGCTGATGTTAAAGGTTTTTGGAATTTTGTCAAACTGTTGGCATAGCATATAAGGGAATCATGCAAATGTTTGGCTTGCATTTGATTTAGTAGCTTTATGCAGATTTAGCTAGTTTCAGTTAGTTTGATCTTCGCCAGCTGTCGTGCTAAATGTCTGTCAACTGTAATCTCGGCAAGCTGATTATAACTTTCGAAATGTAAATGAAACATTTTAGTGCCTGCACTTGAGTTTAAGCCATCACCTAGCCACATACTCGCATGCAAAGCGAGTGCCAAGCGAGAGTTGACCGCAACACACAAATGAGAACACAGAAACAACAATAGCACCAACAACCAGAAGGCAAAGAACAGATCAGTCGGACGCACCCGACTGTGTGTTTTTAATAACTTCTGTGCTTACTAACCGATTTCAATTTACTTTTCAGCAAACATAAATATATGTAATACTGATGGACTGATAACTACTATATTCACTCATCTAGCCGGTTGATGTTGGCATAGACTAGACTCAACTCGTCGTCCTGATTAGGAATGTATATACTTTATAGGACCTGCCACGCCTCCTTTTGCTTGTTACATACATTCTCACAACCATGATTATGCCCATATCATGGTTACAGGGTATACCACCTACAACAACAAGAACATCAACGAAAGAGACAAACACTATGGGTGGAGACAATTAAACCGCGTCCCCAACTGAATATAAATCCTGCCTTTAGTCGAGCCAACGATAAAAACTAAATATGTGTGTGTGGAGGGTGTAGAATTGGCTTATGAAGTTGGGGGTGTAGAGCTTTTGTCCTTCCCCGCCTGTCGCTTGTGCCTGGTAGAACGCAGTAGCTGGGGATTAGTTGAGACTTTTATTTTAACCCCTGTAGATAATATCAAAGTAGTCTGGCTGATTAAAACTAAATCCACAGGCGATGTGTGCGTTATCCTATTGTATGTATGTAAAAACTTATGCAAGACAACACTTAATAATACGCACCAAACACTCGTTTAGCGGCAGGTTATTATTTGATGAATAAATTCATAGTATTTGACAAACAGTATAATTAATATTTCTTCAAAATAAATAAATATTTGATAATGTTTAATATTTTATTTTGCAATTGAAATTTAGCTACACTAAACCTTTAGGCAACTATGTATTTAACTTAATTTTTAACTTTTAATTCATTTAATTTTGTATTATATAGTATATATAAAATTAATTTACATTTTAATTTTTATTTTATTTACCCTATTTTTATTTCAAGGCAAAGTCATTTTTTTGAGTATTTTGAATATTGCGCCATTTTCATATTCCACTAAAGCAGTTAAAGTTTGGATTTCATTAACTGACAGCAGTTTTTGGGACAAGCAGTGCGCTTTCCAGTATAAGTATAAGAAAAGTAGTACTTATACTTATACAAAATTTTGTAAAAATGCTAGCAAACGTTACAAACTGTTATATGTTACAATAATTTTCACATAAACCCAGTTTTTTGGTCTTTATAACATATAATGAGATTGGCTATAAATATGTTTTCAACGCATATTTGTATGTATAACAACATAGTTATTCCTCCAACTTTTGTATTCCATTCCATTTTTAATTCCATTTTTAATTGTTTCAATCTACCAACAATATAGAGCAAAAATTCAAATTTTATTCACATTAAATGAATCTAGATTTTCTGTTTTTTATTGCATATGCAAATCTGCTCCAAATTGTTTTATTTTATCCATTTTTTAACTCCTCCCACCCAGTATTAAATGACAAGTGCTGATTTTTGCTATAATTGTTTTGCTATACTAATTGTTGCCATACAAACTATCCATGTATAACAGCACAGTTTGGCTCTAAATTTTATATTCTTTCCCATTTTTAACTGTTCCCGCCTAGAAATAGCATAACCTCATGCAGCAACCAGACTAAAAACGACAAACGCCACAATCTTGTATAACTATTATATACATACAGTTTATTGCTTTTTATAGCACACGCTGAGTTTCGCCATAAATGTTTTGTTATACAAGATATTACCATACAATTCTGCACCAAACTGTTATATTTAATCCCTTGTTTACTGTTCCCACCTAGAAACTAGCTGTGATACATGCATAATCCCGTGAAGCAACCAGGATAAAACGATTTACAATAGCAATCAGTAGCCATTTCGGTTAGCAATGTTCCACAAAATAAATTGCCCCAAATATTACAGTTTTTAATACAATGAATGAAAGAGTCAGGATAAGACATTTCCCACCCTCAGAAAAAATCCTTAATTATTAAATTTTCATCCCCAATAGAGAACATTTTATCGTGTATAACAGCAGTACATATTTAAGCACATTTAAACACATCTCTGAACATCTTTCTTCACAACCCCTATTAACCCCAATGTAAAACAGTTTGTCATGTATAACAACAGCAAATATATTTCAGCACAGGTCTGAACACAAGTGTATTTACTTCACAACCCTTATTGGCCCAAATGTATAAGAGTTTGTGGTGTACAAGAGCAGTGAATACATTTCAGCACAGTAATGAACCAATGTACATTTACTTCACAAAGTTTTGGTTGATGTATCCGATGTTCTGACTGTTGCTGCTTAGAACTGGTGTGGGACTTGGAATGCTGTAAACAGGATACAAAGGCGCAAATTCGTTTAAGCCGAAGGCATGCAGCTCCTCCTCGTTGATGTTGCCCCGCAGCGTGTGCTTCGATTCCTCGTATTTGGGAGTAGCTGTTAAGCAAGAGTTTCAGTAAAGGTTCAGCAGAAGTTAAAGTTTAGGTTACCCATATCCTGCGTAAGCTCGTTCGCTAGGGCTGTGACCACGGGCAATTCATCGGTTGGGCTCTCGTATCGTGCACTGCGTCTTGGCGGTTGCTGCTGCACCACCCCTGACCCGGAGCTCCTGCCGACACCTATGGGCCAGGTGCCGATGGTGATGGGCATGGTGATCAGCTGCTGCTGCTGTAGACTCTTGATCACGGCCTCAACCTCCAGCTGGTAGGCGATCTGTATCAGATTGCACAGGGTGAGGCAGGTGGGCGGGGTACTGGGCACGGTCATGTCCATGGTTATTGACCTTGTGCTGCGTCTCAGCACAGAGTCCCCCTTGTTCTTCGCTATAACGATGCGATCCACTCGCGAGTGTGCCGGGCTCAAGCTGAAATACCTCACCAGCATAACCAGCGAGAGCCTCAGCTCCGACACGGCCACATTGCTGTTATTGATGACGAGCACCGTCACCGGTATCCGCTGGCCAGGCACATATCCCGCCTGGGGCAGATTGAGCTCCATCTTGATAGGGTCTGTTTTGCAGGGACCACAGCAGAAAGTGCGATAGTTCTCGCTGTGGGCTGCTGACTGGCAGAGAGAAGCAAAATTAAAATTTTGTATCGATTGTCTTGATCATAGGTCAAAAACCAGAATGGGCTAGCATATAGGAATGCCCTACATTTTATATAAAATTTTAAAATAATTCAACCCCATTTAAACATGAAAAAAGCGCAGCAACAATGCTTCTTACTCTTTTCTCTGTACCATTCTATAATAACCTCGTTTCCATATGATCAATTTTAATGCGTTTTCAGAATAAATACGATGGCAAAAAGAAAACATTTAAATAACATTTAATATCCCTCTTGTTATCGGGCATTGAATAAGCTTATATCGATTAGGGCGTAAAAAGGGTGTGGCATCCAACATTTAAGATGAACTGACTGTTTTCTCCTATAGATTCCTAGATCTCAGCACTCATACAGACGGACAGACATGGCTAAATCAACGGTCCCTGATCAAGAATACGTATATACTTATTGGTGTCTACCACGCCTCCTTCTGCCTGTTTTTTGACATTTTCATTCGGTACAGGGTATAATGAAACTTACTCTTAACAGCGGCGTCTCTCTGTTGAGATCCATCATTTTGAGCACAGTTATGCCGTGCGTATAGGCCTGATCGAACTTCCAGGGTCTGATCAGCAATACCTTGACTATGTAGCGTATGCAGCCATAGCGACCCTCAAAAGACGATGGGCATTGATAGGGTAGCTGACAGGCAAAATTGTAATTGTGTACACCCGCCTGTATGGCATGTCTGTCATTATCTGTTGAAGACAATATTTAATAATATATATCTATTTTTTCACACATACTTACTCTGCTCGGATCCCAACAGAAATGTCTGCGAGGATAGATACTCTTCTCTGCCCAAAAACAGATTTGTGGTTGTCATGCGCCGCTCGCTCCATTTTGTTAGGGAATACCCAACTACTTTGACAATGGCAGCTGTCAAAAATAATAATAAATTAATTTATAAGTATTTAAGTAATGTTATTAGTATTGCATCCCAGAACCTCACTTTATTATCATTTCTTGTAAGTATCAAATAAAAGTCATGGTATTGATAGAAAGTTTACTAAGTTTTAATTGATTATCTTCTCACGAAAGTATCAAATAAAGGTCTTAGTAACTTTTAATTTCTTATCCTTCGTCAAGAGCATAAATGTAACTCAGTATTTCTAGAAAGTAGCCTAGAACTATATTTTAATATCCACTATCGAAAGTATCACAGGGAGTATGGTTTGAAAATAGCAGGCATCTTCATTTTCCTATCCTATCTTGAAAGTATCCAATAGTATACCCTAAAAGTATGCTTATTCGTAATTTTCCTATCTTGTATTATTATTTTATGAGAGAAATTCGTTTCTCTCAATCCGATTAAAATTATTGAACGCCAACTAATCGAATTCCAATTATAAACTTAATGCTCAATAGACGATAAAGTCATGGAATATATAAAGAATTTACTATGCGCGTTTATCTAATCGGAAAATTTTAATGGGATCAACTAATAAAAGAAGCACACATAAAAATCCCAAAATAACTTCAAATGGCACGTTTAAGCACATATCACAAGCTCTTGTTCAATTAATACCTTAAAATATAATAAACCTACTCAACATTCAAGAACTTTAGTTTAATATAAATTTAATTTAATTAATTAAAATAGCAGTTTATTTTAAGTATAACAAATTAATTTTAATAAAAGATATGCAACGAATATATGTACATATGAATATTTATTTGATGAACTACCTGGAGACTATGGCTGACAAAATTGTTGATTGAATAAGTCATACTTATTTATATTTGAACGTTATCTGAAAGCCAAACACTGCATTCCGTTATACAAATTTATTATCTAAATCAATGTCGTCATAAACGAATATTCTTATTCATATATACATTTACTTAGTCTGTATCAGTTTTTAACGTTATCGTGCAAGTATTTACAACGTCTTGCGAACATTTAAATTCTCAATGCCTAAAATTGTTTCCCACTTGAGTTTTATTTAATATACGCACAAACACTTCGAACATAATAGGCAGGTATACCTTGAACCTCCTTGATCTTATCCGACTTGAGGGTGACACAACCAGTCACTAACTGCCCGGCGTAGAAAGTAGCATGTTTGTTATTATCGAAACTAATTTCGCATGTAACAACCATATCGATACGATTAATAATTATATTGAAGTGGGGAATCTCAGAGCAATCGAATCACAATGCGTAAAATTATAAGTCCGAGAGAACCTCATTTAGGCTGGCCAACGACTAAATGCGACTAAATGTTCAAGCATTAGGTGCAAAGTGGGAATGCCAGAGTTGGGGCTAGTCGTTGACATTTTGATTTGTTGTTGTTCTGGCATTTAGATAAGCGATAAGGTCGGAAAGCGTAAAAACATATTGTATGAACGCAACAAAGTGGAATCGGAATGGTATAAGAGCGCAGAAACTCGGACTCTGAATAACTGTAAATAGACCTTGACAGTGAGTGAACAAGCCCATGCTCATGCTGAAATAATTGATAAGCTCTGTCAAGGGTCTATAAAGCACTCAAATAAAAGCAGCAACACGGAAGTCAAAGATTTTAAGCTAAATATTAGGTAATCACACATATAATATACATATATTTAACTAAAATGAATTCTCTTTCCAGACCGACACTGGTATACTATACCGAATAAATACCTAAATAAGAAATTAATAATTCACATTGATATGTTGTATTACCAGATCATTGTAAATGTTTTTTATTAATTTAAAAAAAAATAACAAATACAGGTTTATTATTTTTAATAATTTTCAAGTCTATAATTTTTATACGCTTGTGCCGGGTTCTCTCCTGAAAACCTCTGCGAATAGTTGGTGAGTTATCCAATACCCCATTTTATCATTCGCTTTTATGCAAGATGATTTTTTTTTTTAGTTTGATTGCCTGGCTAATATTGTTAATTGATTTCTTCAAAGCCATGTACCCTTGTTCACATTTCCATCATTATTATTGTCCGTGGCATCCATTGGCGCTGTTGGCAGCGGCATATCAAAGATGGGATAACGGGGTGAGAAGTGGCTACCATCCAAAGAGACGGTGTTTCCCTGACTTTCCCCACTTTCATCCATCTTAAGGGTAGTATCTGTAGAGCGCATATGCACAGCTTCGGCGTAGTTGGGAGGTGCTAAAAATATGGATAATTTGATGTTGAAATATTTGATACATTATTTGAAAACGTAATTCTAAATCTATTGAGAGACCAATTTTTTGTTTTTATGTTACGAATAACAATGCTGCTTCTTTTTTTTGTGTTAGTACCATAAAAAGCCTGTAATATTTTCTCTAAAATTGCCTGTCGCTATTAACCTTTTTTCAAAGTTATTAACCCTGATTTTACCCATTTTTTATATGTACAGGGTATAAAAGCATCCTACATAACCGAGTATCATGTGAACTTACGTATATTGGCATCCACTGCCCAGGGGGATTCCGGATCAACTGGAGGCGCCGAGGCCATCTCTGTCAGGGCCATTGCGTCGAGTGGTTGACCGTGCAGCATACGGGGCTGCATATGTGGGTGATCGGCTAGGGGAACGGAGCCTATCGTCAGTGGCACATGGACCTTTTCGTTGCGATGGCAGCCTCGCACCCTGGCCTCCACCTCCATGTGGTAGCCAATCTGTATTATGCCACACAGGTTGAAGCACGTTGGGGGCGTGGCAGGCACCAGCAGATTATAATTAAATTGTTTCTTGCAGTGATTTGGCACAGATTCGCCCATGAGCTTAGTGACAAGAATGCTTTCATTTCTCGACGCTGTTCTGCCAAAGTGATGAGCAAAATAGGTAACAAACATGTACAGGTTGAGCTGCATGGACTCTACGCGTATGTGGCTGTCATTGGTGATCAACAGGGACACAGGAATCGCCTGGCCAGGTACAAAGCCTGTCTGGGCCAATGTTAATTCTAGCTTTAGGGGCGCCGATGAGCAGGGCCAACAGCAATAGGTCTTCTGGGTCTCCGCGTGAGCAGCCAGCTAAAAGGACAAACTGATTAGGAAAATGCGTATTCAGTTGCCTAAATGTAACACCTACTTTCAATATGGGGCTGTCGAAATTCAAGTCCATGAGTTTGAGCACCGTAAAGCAACGCGTGTAGGACTGATCGAATTTCCAGGGCTTGACCATAGACACCTTGACCATATAGCGCACACGTCCGAAGTGACCCTCAATGGAGGAGGGACAAGTGACGGGAATTTGGCAGGAAAAACTGTAAACATGTACGCCTGGTTCAATTGATACTTCCGCTGATAATATAAATTAATATATATGATTATAGGATTATCATTTGAAGTCAACTTTATCGTCATCTCACTTACTGCTGGCTGGTGAGCCCAACAAATATGTTTGGGAGGCTATATAGTCTTCTCGTCCACGATAAGTATCGCTAGTACGATTTTTACCAGTTCCTCTCGATTCAGTCCAGTGTGTTTCGGCGTATCCACTGATGTTTAAAGTAAGCGCTGTGTTTAAAGTAAATTTAAACATGTATGTGAGTTGAATCAATACTTGTTAATTTTATGACCTGAAATGGGCAGTGCTATATTTTCCAAGAACCTCGGAATAATAACAGCGTTTATCTAAGCATCCAAATAATTTAATTAATTGCCCCATGGGCAGAGGTAAATAAACAATATTAAAAAAAAAAAAAAATCTAAGCATCTAACAGTTTAACAAGCCTGTAGATCATACACATATTTAATTTGTTTAATTTTAACATGCTTGGTATTAAGATTATATGTATATATATTATAAATTGCTAAAACAAAAGTCTTCCAATTATAATGCCTAAATTAAACGCCTAATGAATTTTAACAATTTTCCTATTACTTCAGGCTTTCTGCATACCCTAATTTCACAAATATATGCAATATATTTGTTTGCCAATTAAGCACTCATTACTCCATCTAATCTATTGTGTTGATTGCCAATCATAAATATGCCAAATAAAATTTAGCACGTGCCATTGAAGTTTTGGCGAATGAATCACCTAGTCTAACGAGTCTCCTCTCACAATTTACAATACTTGAGTCTAAACAATAAATAGCTGCCGATAAGATAACGGCCAAAGCATGACTCACACTGGGGAAGAACACTTAAGATAGAAAACAATGATTAAACCCGTGGGTTGAACTTTACCTTTGGCCAGTTTCAGTTTGTCCAGTTTTAGCGTAACTTTCCCCGTTACTACTTGGCCAGCAAAGTAGGTGCCATAGGGATTGTTATCGAAGTCAATGATGCAGGTGACACCCATTGCGAGATGCACGTATCAGATATACGACAATCGATAGTGATTATGTTCTTTAACAAATACTGTTTAACCGCTATTTGTACTTGTCGGTATCGAATGGCAATCACGACTGATTTGATTGTTATTGAAACTCAAACTCAAACGAATCGCCGTTTAGTAATTCCCATACGAGTTTGGCAAGTTGCGCCGGCAACATTCATGGAAAGCATTCCCAGTTGCCCGATTGAAACATACTGAAATTGAAACAAACTTTTCGGCTCTCTACGGGTGCCAAACCAGGTGCGATTACGAGCCATGGACTATTTTTATCTTATCGCGTGTGACAATTATAAATTATACATTTTGCCCAAGTGCAATGCTCACGGAGCAATATAAATGGAGTGTGTGTCGTACTTTTCGTGGTAAGTGGGAGCACTTTATGAGTTATGCTGAAGTTTGCAAATTTGTAAATATTTATTTTAACTTAAATTATGATATACATATGAATTTATGAGCACATTTTTTGAGACTTTTAAGACACTCGGGTACTCTCTGAAATATAGAACAATTGCTGATTAACAATCCATAGATTTTATAAATTACGGAATTCAGCTATTAAAAGTTGGAAACTAAATATGACTGTGGATCCGAAGACTGATTTTAAATCAAATATATATTTGATTTTTAATCAAAAATTTTGAAATGCATAAATTAAATTGCATATTGCATAAATACATATTAATATAAAAGATTAAAAAGCCGACTTAATTTAAATATTTATTAACATCAGTAGTATAGAAACTTATGTGAAAAATTTTATATATACAGTTAATATTATTTTAATTTAATTTATAAATATACAAAGCTATAACCATAAACTGATTTTTCAAAAGTTTCTTTTGAATAAAAAATTTTGAAATGATGCGAAAATTTAAATATTAGTAATAGAAATTATTTAATTGAATTTTTAAATAATATTCCAATAACGGCATTTTATTGTAAATATTCATTAAATATTGTAAAAATATTTGCGAACAATTGAATATTTATTGTAAATAAAGTTTTAATTCAATTTATAAATATTTAACCAAATAGAATAAATTCCAAAATATGGAAATAAATTATTTTCTTTATAGCCAAGTACTACGATCTTTAGCCTCATTCACAGCCTGACTTTCTGTGCTTTGCTGGTCATTTCGAGTTTCTGGTGCTGTTGCAGCTGAACTTGTTATCGGAAATATGGCATAGAGCGGCGTAAACTGCAAATTCTCCTGACATCCTTTGCTCGTAAGATCTTCTGCATCTTTGCTTGCTGTCGTCTGAACAGCACGTATGTGCACAGCCTCTGCATAGCTGGGCGGCGCTGAAAAGATGAACATAATAATAGGAAAAACATAAATAATCTCTAATATTTCACTTACGTATACTATCATCAACCGTCCAAGGATTGGTGGAGTGCAACGCTGACTCAACATCTGTGGAGTCAATTAAAACTAACGCGTGTTCATCGAGCTGTTGAGCCACAACCTCAACTTCAACAGGCGTTGGGCGTGGTTGCTGTTGCAACTGGTCGGTCAGTGGCACATTGCCAATGGTCAGTGGCACGTGCACCTTCTCATTGAAATGCCAACCCAATGTCTTCGCCTCGACTTCCACCTGATAGCCAATTTGTATGATGCGGCACAGATCGAAGCAGGTTGGAGGCGTGGCTGGCACAGGCAGTTCGAGGAGGAACTGCTTTTCGCACTTTTTGGGCAGATTCTCTATTGATTTTCTACTCACCACAAATTTTTCACTGATAGTGTGCACACTTTTCTTGCTGTAATAAAGCACCAGCATCATTAATCGCGCCCTTATCTCAGCGATGTGAACGTGACTATCGTTGGTGATTAGCACACTCACGGGTATCGTCTGACCCGCCACGTAACCCCTATGGGGCAGCGATAGCTGCATTCCAAGCGGTTCCGATCCGCAGGGCCAACAGCTGTTGGTCTGCCGCCTTTCAGAATGAGCTGGACACTAAAAAGAGAAGATGGAATTAATAACAATTTATTTCTGGAGTGGTAAATTTAATGTTCATTCTTAAGTTGACAATTTTTTAAATCCCAATTTCTTAATTTTTGTTTATTGCGAGCAATTTGCAATTTGTACATACTATATCTTTTCAAAAGCACCATGATTTTACTTATGGCTAATGTATGTGTGATAACGGTTTCAAGATAACTTACACGTAGTAGCGAGTCTTTATTGAGATCCATGATTTTCAGCACTGTGAATGCACGTGAGAAAGTCTGGTCAAATTTCCAAGGTCTTATCAGCTTAACCTCGACCATATAGCGCACACGCCCATGGGAACCTTCAAAGGATGAGGGACATACAGCGGGAATTTGGCAGGCAAAATTGAATTCATGGGAGCCGGGTTCAAGCGTTACTTCTGTCAGAATTAAAACATATTAATTTATATTTAGAAGTGTGTTCTTTATTTGAATTTGAACCTCTTCTATCAGTTGTGATTAGTTCAACTTTTGACTTAATGTAGTCTTCATGTCCACCAACATATTCCGTAGAAGGCACACCATCAACACTGCCATTTGATTCTTGCCATTTGGTAGTAGCAAAGCCTTTGATCCTTAATACTACAGCTAATCAACAAAATAAAGAACATCATTAAATATTTGAGTGCAAAACTATACTAAAATTGTAAAAAATGTTATCAATCATTGCAAGCAATTATATTCCACACTCAAGTAACGCCGAAAATGTCCCCTAACAAAATGTCATGGGTGAAGATAATAATAGATAGCCCTATAAATAAATATGATTCATGCTACAGCACTTAGCATTACATTATTATGTATGAATAAACTAGAATATACAATTAATTTATATAAATAAAATCCAATTCAACTTGTATTTAATACTTACATTTAACATTTTTGGGCTCATCTATATTCAAAATGATACTACCTGTTATTAGCTGACCCGCATAATAAGTACTTAGCGGATTATTCCTAAACTGAATATCACAGTTAACAACCATGACTGTATTTGGCTTATGTCAACCGTAGGGTAATTATTTTTCAATAAAAACTTATAAACAATAAATTGTCGAAGATTGTCTAGCACCTTGGCTGCTTGTCGTATGCAAGGTAAAATCAAACTGATTAATAGAAAAAAAAAACTGATTGAACTTTCTCGGCTAACAAAAAAAAACTCAAACATTTTTATCTTATCAATGCGAGAACTATAAATAAAGTGTTTAGCAGAAGAAACAGTTATCCAGAACATGTGTAATCAATTTTAGACCCTGTGCTTTGAAAGAGCGAAAAATTGTCCATAAAGTTCGTGCAAGTGCGAAGTGAGGCTTAAAGAGGCGTGTCAGGCCCTATAAATTATATATATTGATATAACCATGTTGGTCTGTCCGTCTGTCTGTTGTCCGTATGAAAACCTAGATGTTGCAAATTTGAAGACAATATCCATTTACCCGTTCTGGTTTTTGTAGATATTATATTTTTAAAAGGAATTTATGAAGTATATATAAAATTATCGATATATATTATTTTAACATATTATTCTTTATAATATTTTAAAATATTTCAAACACACAATTCACATTCGTTCAGTCATCTAGATAAACATTTGATGTACAATTTGATAATACACCTATCAGTTAAACATTAAGACCGTTTCTGCACTTGTCTGCTCCTCAACCACCCTATTTCACCTTTATTTTGTCGTTTACGCTCTCATGCACTCCCACACCTAGGATTACGGAGCGTATTAGCGATAAGATAACACTCACTAGCACTTGTTATGGAGCCCCATAATATCGTGTTAGTACGAACTAACAAATTCAGTTCCCGTTCAGCAGCGAGCGGATACGGAAAGCTCTGTTGAAAGCCGGAGTAGAATCCTACGAGTGAAACTATCGATAATAGGAGATTTTAAAAAAAGACTATAAAATGTCAAATAACTGCATAATATCGTTCGATCAAAATGAACATGGAACATATTTCACGGGCCAAGTTGTTACCGGCAAGGTTTCAGTTAACTTCAATAAAACGAAAAAATTACGAGGTATGTTGAACTGCTGTAAGGTCAAGCAAACAAACTACAGAACTCGATTTTTACTGCATATACTATATTTTAGTATACATCTACATATATAATATTTACTGGCCTCGTGCTTATCAGCCTGTTATCTTATCTGAGAGCTGTGTGTGTTTGTATTTGTTTGATTTTTTTGTGTTCTCTATTCGCTTTTTGTTGTGAGTTATTTAATGATAACCCACAAATAATTGCACAGACACAACAAAATGCTCAATAATTGATGGAAAACAAAGCACAAAACTAATTTCGTTTCTTTTTTTTCGGGGATCTACAAGGGCGATAAAAATTTTAACTGCTGAAAATTCAGGAAATGCCACAATTTATTAGTCATAATGAAATATTGAATGATTTGCGTAGTTTTATAGTCAAAAACAGTTTGATTGGCAGCACCTAGTTAGGACAGTTCTTGATGTTATCGAACTTAAATTGGCTTTCAAATTTACTAGTATCATAAAGAATTCCCTTTTTTTGGAAATAAAACAATGGCATGAATGAAAGGTAGCTGTAATTTGAATACAAGTAACCGGTACATCGATTTTCAAAACTGTCTTCCTTACATTCTCTCTTTGAACAGGCATCAAGCTACAGATTTGCGGATATGCCTGTGCTCAATGGCGTCGGAAACATGGACGTGTGGTGGCCACAAGCCAGGCTAACTTCAGGCCAGGACGCAAACGTTTCTTTACGGGACGCGAGGATTACATAGCCTCAACGACGTTTCTAATGGGCTCCGAGCAGGGTCCGACTTTTAATATTGATGCCGGCACATACACATATACATTTGCCTGTCCCATACCCACACACTGTCCGTCGTCATTTGAGGGCATCTACGGACACATACGTTACCTGGCCAAGGTGATCTTCATACGAGCCGGTGCCTCAAATCGTACCACAAACGTGGGCTTCACTGTGCTCAAGCTACTCGATCTGAATCAGGAGAATAAACTACTGCGTGAACCGGCTAGCAGTGAGGCCATGGAATATTTTTGCTTCATGCACGCCAAGCCGGTGCAAATTAAGGCGACACTGCAGCAACAGGGCTATGTGCCTGGTCAGTTCATGTTGATCCACGCCGAGGTGCGCAACGATTCCAGTGTCGACTGCAAGAAGCTGATGATAATTCTCTACCTGCGCGCCACCTACACGGCCGATACGCCAGCCTTGCGTTCCGTCTCCGAGAAGATATTGTTGGCCAAGCGGGAAGGTGGCGCTGTGATGCGTCATTGCCAGAAATCCTTTACGGAATCGCTGCGCATTCCAGCCACAGCGCCCACTTGTGAGCACCTGAGCAAAGTGGTGCGCGTCTCGTACGAGGTGCGCATTGTGGCTGTCATGAACTGGCTAATGGCCAATCCCAAGGTTGTCATACCCATCACCATTGGCAATGTGCCCCTGGTAACCGTCGCCCAGGGGGCATCACCGATCTGTGCACCTTCGCCCAGTGACTTGCCCAGCACTTCGGCCAGAGCTATGGAATTGGCTGGAGTTCATAATGTGGGGTACGAGCTCACAGAGGAGTTGGAGAACTACGAGCTGCCCGAAGATGGAGACGATGAGTTCGAGGCGGAGGACATAGTGCCAGAGCTGCGTAAGTATTCAATGTTTAATTACGTTTCTCTGTATTGTCATCTCTCACCTCGTTCGCTTTAGCTCCACCCACGTATGAACAGGCCATGTTTATGACTGCGGATATTGCAGATACAGATGCAAATACTGTAAGTGAAGCAACACGCTTTACCCCTCGCTATCCCGTCTTTGATGTGGATACATTCCAAAGCCCTCCGCCAAATCCCCCACAAAAGAAACAACGTCGTCGTCGTCGCCGCAAAGCCGAACAAAACCCGGATAAGAAGCAATCAACGAGTGAGCAGGAGAGACAACCAGTGGAGTCGCCCGTCGAGATTTGAGCTCTTATCGGATTGCATATTATCTTATCTTGTCAGTATTTATTATTATTATACCCCAGAGACTCTATCATGAATATGCACAGTTATTTAGCAAACGTCTTCAGCAAGATATTGAATAAATATACAAGCACAGCAAATCGTCTTTGAGTGATCCATAACGTATCCAATACGAAGTGTTTACATGAGGAATTTATTTCGAGGAATTTATCGTATGAGTATTCGTTCTCGTATTAGCATAGAAGAGCAGTATTAGTAGAATTAAATCAGTATTTACACGTTTAGGTTATATCAAGAAGTTAAATATGAAACTAATGTGAAGTGTACTTACTTTTTTGAAGAGTTAAAAAATTAATAGTAGAAATTTCGCAATAGCTAAAGCAAGGCAGTATTCTTAAATCAGACATAAAAGTACTGTAGTGGTATTTATTTATTATTAAATAATTTGTTTGAGTTTTCTTTTTACTATTTAGAGTATATCAAATTGAATTTATAATATTACA
>JAWNNJ010001220.1:0-44703 GCA_035045125.1 Hypselothyrea guttata | reverse complement strand
GTATATTTTTTATTTTGGATGCCACTAATAAGACGCAAAATATGGGATAGTGCATTATCGGCAAATTGGTTAAAAAAATACTAAAGTTCTTAATTAACTTCAGTCATAAAAGCGAGTTACAGAAAACTATAAAGTTAAAAGAATAAACATGTTGCTGGGAGTCCTATTATGTTTCAAAAATAAATATATTATTTTAATAATTAATGCATAGCGAAATTGATACATGGTATTTTAAAGTCGGTCTTTTTCAAAAAGTTTATTGAGAAGAAATATTTGTATATTTATATTTCGCGGGCTTTGTCTTATAACTTGTACTATAGCTCACGCTCGACCGTACTACTCATACACATGTTATATATACAAACAAAATAATGTCAATATGAAAACGTTTAATTAATCATAATTCTTTTATCAATGGACCGATTTAATTCAAATTTATAGAATTGGTAGATATTAAACATTTATACAGTTCGTAGTAGATCAGCAAACCGAAGTATAGCCGACGTGAAATGTATTTGGAAAGTTCTTATATTTCTGGCCTTTATGCTCTTTCAATCTCACTCTCTTATTTTTGAATACCTCTCGCGGTCGCTTTCTCTGTTTTTCTTGGCAGTCTAATTCTTGTCAGTTTTGTTTTCAGTACGAATTCGCGTGTTGCCGTCGTCGGAGGTGCCGCTGTGTCTCTCTCGTCAAGCAAGTTAGGTGCAATGGGAGGGGATCGGAGGTTGACGGCGGTCATGTTGCTGGGAATACTCGGAGCAAGTGGGGAGGATTGGTCTGTTACGGACTTCTGCTTATCGACGGACGATGTGGCGTATCCCTCCGACTTCCACTCGAACCCAGAGTGCTACCTTGAATCTCAAACGGACGGCCCGTTTGATCGTTGCGTTTGTGGCGAGAGTTACGAGAGAGATCTGATAAGCGGCAAATGCCTCGGATGCAAAGGGGGATACTCCAAGGCCATGTCTGGTCACTGTGTGCACTGTTCGAACTATACGGAGCGTTGGTGCCAGGGATTAAACCAATGCATATGCCAACCGGACTATTATCGTAATGAGCAAAATGCCTGCGAACCATGCAAGGAACACGAGGAACCCGTAGACCAAAAATGCGTGTGTACTGGCAATTATGAACGGAATGCTCAGGGCATTTGTGAATTAGCCATCCAGGCATCCAGTCACACGGGGTGTTTCGGTGCTGAAAGGGAACTGGAATATAGCCAGGCTCTGGGAGATTATCAATGTGTGTGTAAGAAGGGCTATAGACCAGATGATGACGGCATATGCGTATCAACGGGAGAATACGAGAATATTCTAGTCTTGTTTGGGTTTTTGGCCTCCGCATTTTTTGGCTTTCTGTTTGGTTATATAATACGCCGGTATAGAAAATAAATGCGAATTAAAATGCGCAGCGTGCCATGATGCGTCATACACTAATTTATATATATGTACAAATGTATAATTTTTGTTTTGTGCTCTTCTCGGTCAATGCTCTCCCGAGCTCTTAGCTATGAAGAGCAATTTGGAAGAGCTCCGAAACATAATTCTCTCTTAAACTCAGCGCAAAACGTGTAGAGCATGCGCTCTTAAACAAATGTCGAATGTGGAAAATCAAGATATAATTCTAGAAGTAAACAAAATTAAATTAATTTGATAAGCATTTCGTCTGTATACATCCATTTGTTTATCATTATGCCAGAAATATATATAAATTACCTTAAAATATAAGCCAACTAAATGGCCAAGCTGAAACAATTGAATGCCATGGATTTTCAAAAAAAAAAAGAATGAAAAAGCCAAAGATCAAATTAGGCATTCTGCATAGTTAATTAAGAATATACTATGTAATATTAATTATATATGAATATTTTGTAAATTGGTTATGTTCAAGAATTTCAAATATGAGTCATATCAATATGAATAGAAAAAACTTAAATTAATAAAAGTTTATTGATATTTCTATTTTAGATTTAAGAAATATTAAACATGTTTTCATTTATCGTGTATCTAATTTGTTGTGTTATTAGGCTAAGGCTGAAATATTGTTAAATAAAGTAGCTTGGCAGTCAAGTAGTTTCTCTGTTTGTCGAACTAATTAAAATAGTTTACAATTCTAAGCACTTTGAAGTGCACATTTAATGGCGCCCTTTCAGCCTGCTCAGGTGAGTTCTAAGTGTGTATAGCTGTCTTAACACGCCGGACAACTTGAACGAAATAATTCAGACAGACTCTATATGGAGGCAAGTAAATGTTCCCACAGACTAATATAAACACAAATACATTCGCAAACACACTCATGCACACACGCTCAGCAAACTGATTTAGTATGTGTAAATATTTTGCACTCCATGCAAGGCCCGAATGCCGGAGACCCTTAACATGAAAGGACCTAGTTGTCCTTTATGCCGCATGGTCAGAACTCGTGTTACGAGGACGGCACAGCAAGACCCCTAGCTCTAACTCACTCACACCCTCCCTCTCTCTCTATCTCTCTCTCTCTCTCTCCGACTTTGGCTCTAATGTGCAGGCCACTGCACAGTGGTCGGTTTTGTAGGGAAGTGGGCGAAAAAATATTCAAAAAATACAAATATACATATATACATAAATTCTGTCTTCTGCAGTTGGTAAATATCATCAATATTCTACGATTCTGTAAATTTCATAAAAGTCGGTCCGTAATTAAGAGAGATATTATGCATTAAAAGCTTTCTTATTGGTAATATTATTAAGTGTGTATGTACTTATATCAGTTGTACAAACGCACATACATGTACATGTACATACTTATTTAAACTTTACCTATTGGGCGCTCATTTCGCAACACAACAATTGCGCCTAGTGTGGCAGCATCATCTTGCGATCGGCGTTGCCAGATTGTTGGTCTGTTGGGTCCGTTGAGTTTACACGCCTACTTAATAATTACCAATTAAATTACTATTGCTGATAAATATTATATTGTTGGGGAAACATATTTTATATTGCTAATATTAATAATAAACAATATTAAATATAAATAAATAGATGTTATAAACTATTATTCAAATTAAAATAATTAAATTAAATTGTTTTTGTATTGCGCATTTCGCTGTATATTATTTAGAGCAGATATATTAAAAATAACATGTTTTCAAATTATATGCAGTATACTTTTAATATATACCCCGTACCAAGAATTTTGATCTGTTAAAGATTTTCATATTGACATTATTTTGTTTCTATATAGCAGCATTGCATACATATATGAAAGTACTAGGCAATGCTACGTTCAACCGTAGGGCAATACTGCAAAATATTGAAAACATCAGTGGATTATTAAGAGCCAGACAGACAGACAGATAGACAGACAGATAGACGTACAGGCAGATAGATGATAGACGAACTTGCTCGTCATCCTTTGTGGGTTCTGCCACGCCTCCTTAGGCATGTTACATACATTCTATTTTTTAATGGGTACAGAGTATAAAAACAAACCTCTGATTTGGGCTCCAATTTTAAGAATATTTTTTTTACAAAAAACCAACGGTCACACTGCAAAACAGATTTTTTTTTTATCAAAAAGATTTATTTATTATTTATTTATTTATTTATGAGATAATCGACAGCTTTAAACGATCATTTTTATTTTAGTTCGGTTTTTTAATCTTGCTGAATTAGACCGACCACTGTGCATTGGCTGTCCCAAGCTCAAAACTTTTGCGCCATTTGCTGCAACTTCCGTTTCCGCTATGTGGGTGATTGCATTTGTGTTCCCGTGTGTGTGTGTGTGTGTGTGTGTGTGAGGGACACCAAACTACTCAGCATAGCTGGCAGGCTGGTAGCAGTTTCTGTGAAATTTACGATTATGCCACACGCTGCATGCCTCAAATTACGGACACGCATATTTTATATTGGACCTGCATTAAAGTCCAGCCAGTTCAGAGTTCACAATCCGCGTTTCATAGTCGCGATAGTCGTATCTTGTGCAATTTTCCGCGCTTTTAATTAACGGAAATTTATGCTTAATGTTGCCAACCATTTGTCGCCCAGAGCACTGCGAGTTATGGGCCATCAATGTTACATGTAATGGCAAAAATGCAAAAAAGGGAGCGTTTTTCTAGCGGCATTTTAATGTAACGAAAAATGAAAGTTGTGCCGAGAAGTTAAGAGCAATGTTCGAAATTTAATTTCCTTTTAATAAGTTTATGGGAACAAGCAACATATAGAAAAATGGAAATGAAAAATGGCTACGGAAAAGAATTAAATTGTAAGTAAGAAAACTCGGTGGAGTGACAAGAAAACATATTGATGATAATAATAATAAAAGGAAGAATAATAATTATTAATTTATTACTCAATTGAAAGAAACCTATTTTACACAAATTGATTTTTTTAGAGAATTATAATTAACCACCTTATTAACCCTCTAACGGGCAAACTCGAAAAAATGGTCGTACGAAGTTGGAATTTTTGTTGGTGGTAAATATTGTCGACAAAAGCTTAAGTTTTGAATTTCATCCCAAAATATTGATTAGAACGCCCGCCAGGTGGAAAAAACTTTTGACCGTCTACAGACGGTCTTGCCGGGCTGAGCGTAAAAAATCGCGACTGCGCGTGTTTGCGCGTTAGAGGGTTCTATGGGAGCTATAGGATATAGTCGGCCGATGTGGCCAATTTTTTTATAGTATATTCAAATTATTTTTTTAGATTTTTGGTGAAAATTTTATAACGATATCTCTACTAGAAGTATATTTATGGCCGCAATTGTGCACTCGCAAGCAGCGCTGGCAGCGCAGTCGCGATTTTTTACGCTCAGCCCGGCAAGACCGTCTACAGACGGTCAATGAATTTTTTATGCAAATCAACATTTATATTCATTTACGCATTACAAAATAATTTATTTCAATAAATATATTGTCTGAGCTATCAGTAAAAAAAATCCCAAGTAGATTGGACAAGTTTAAATATTTTATTTATTTTGTGCGAAAACTACTTTTGTCAAGGGGTATTTTTTTCTGAGTTTTTTTCAAAATTTCAAGTTCAGACGATGATTGTAATTGAACGCGTGGGTGAAATGTGGTTAATCTGGTTCTGGATCTGGTTATATCTTAAAAGAATGGAAATTTAATTTTAAAGATATTTCAATTGCATTTGATTCAAAAAAGTCAACAGTTTGATCGCTAGACGCCAAAAACTGGAGACCGTCTGTAGACGGTCTTACCCCGTTAGAGGGTTAAAATTTATTGCCATTAAACAAGTTGAATTGTATAAAATTAATTTTCGTAAATAAATGGGTATTGATAAAATGACTTTTTTTTGTTGGAGGTAATTTTTTGACATTTGTAATACACCTCATTATTATTTAAATTAATTAATTTTTAGAGTATTTTGTATTGTTCTTGTTGTATTATACATAGTTAATTCCTATTCTCAGAATTTTACAAGCGCAGTATTTCCAATTGAGAGGATGTAAGAATATTATTTAAGCTTATAAATTCATTTAAAAATCTGTAGTACTACTGATATCTTCGATATTTTTGCTTTCCATGTATTTTAATTTTATTTAGTATGTCTATTTTAAGCTAGTTGAATAGTTTTTGTATTGTAAATCTAGCTATTTCTAACAACACTAAATGTGTATCTTAAAGATAAACAAAAATAAAAAAATCTCGCGGGCTAGCGCCCGCAAGACATGACAGTCGGGCAAGCCCGACTGTCTTATACCCTGTACCAAAGATCAGCCTTGCTAGTACAGTATTCTATTTAAAATATATTTTGAATCTAATGTATGGCCATTATTCGCGGTAGGTGCATGGCATCCAAAAATTGAAATAAACTTGTTCTGCGTATTGTATACACCTTTAAAAAATTACCAAAACGGCTGCTCTAGCTATTATAGTTGCTGAGATATACGCGTTCAAATTGGTCAATGTATTGTATTTATGGCCATTGTTTGCGGTAGGGGCGTGTTATTAAAAATTTGGAATAAACTTGTTCTGCGTATGGTATGCACCTTTCAAAAATGGCCAAAACGGCTGCTCTAGCTCTTATAGTTGCTGAGATCGACGCGTTCATACAGACGGACAGACGGACAGACGGACAGACGGACAGACAGACAAGGCTAAATCAACTCGTCTTGTCCTCCTGATCAAGAATATATATACTTTGTGGGGTCTACCACGCCTCCTTCTGCCTGTTACATACATTCTGACAAAGTTAATAACCCTGTATTTCCCATTTTTCAATGGGTACAGGGTATAAAAATCAATTCCTTATAAAATATAATAAATAAATTTATTTAAACTATTCAATGCTATTTATTTTAGTTTTCGTATATCTAATTCAGCAAAAAGTAGAGGTGGGAATATACTTTAGTGGTGTGATCATCTAATTTGATGTATTAAACTAATTATTCAAATAATTAGAAGCCAAACAATCCCAAATTAAGCGCTGTCAACCTCAACTAATTGCAATTAATGCCAGCATACACAGTTCATATCCACAGTTCATTTGATGGCGCAATTTTCCATGAGTTCCATTCAAAGTATTTTCCGCATGGCAACAAATACTACGAAAGTGGCCCAAAACATATATTTCAATTATCAGCTGTCAGTCAAGTGACAATATTCAAATGCAGACAGAACTGTGTTATTTTTACTCAAAATAAATATAAATAAAATACAATAAAAAATATTTACGGTAATTCCGTATAAATGGGCACAAATTCAGACTGCCTAAAATATAAACAAAACTTTTATGTTTTGCTTCTGCTAAGCGGCTTAAAAAACTAAAAAAAAAAATAGAAAACTTTTTGTGAACGTCATAGAAACTTTTTATTGTTGCCACAACAACAGCTGGCCGTATGAGTGGGGATTTGGGGATAGGGGCCGGTGCCTGGGTGCCGATGCAGGGGGGCGGAGTCAACAGGTGTGCACGGACAGGCGATGAATGGAGGCGTAAATCTTGCATTAAGTACGCTTCGTTAAAAGGACCTGTAACATTTACGAGCTGCCGGTTTCCTAAGCTTTTATAAACAAAACGAATGCGCAGAATCCTTGGCAACATGTGCCCAGCAAAATAAACGAAATAAATAGTTTGGAATTTCTTAAAATGTGTTGTAATATATTGCTTATTATTTAATATAAATTATATAATAATTATTTCTTATTTGTTTAATTAGTATGTATTTAAAATAAAGCGAAAATACTTGGCAAAAAGCCAAGCTTATCATTACCATACATGTTGCTATCAACCTGCAAACATGTTGCTAACACAGCAGATGTTGCCAGAGCATGCTGCTGATGTTGCTGCTGTTCCCGTCGGGCGAAGCTCCTTCAAAAACAATAACGCACAAATAAAAAAGAGAGAAACTCATGCAATATTTTAAATTTAGAATTTAATCTGAATTACATAATATTAGGTATTATTTATTTTATTAGAATGTATTTAAACAAAGCATAAATACTTGTCATAAAAGCTAAGCTGCAGATATTGTAGTGCTGCTCCTCAAAAATAAGCAAAACAAATAAAAAGTTTAATATGCTGACAATATGTCATATTTATAATTTACATTCGCATCATAATTAGTTATTTTTCGTTGAATTCATATTAAGAAAAGCAAAAATACATCGCGAAAAAGCCAAGCTTATCATTACCATACATGTTGCTAGCATGCTGTCAGTATGTTGCTAACGCAGCAGATGTTGCCGATGTTGCCGATGTTGCTGCTGCCGTCGTGTGAGGCTCCTCCAAAAAAATGACGCAAAAATAACAGTTTGTGAATTCAGTTCGCTTTGTGCGTTCGACGCGTGCGGTTCATATTGACGGATAACTTGGATAAATTGCCTGCCAGCTCTCAACGTGGCCCAAACGGATAGCTTGGCCGAGAGTCTGAATAAAAAATACAACAAAATATCTAAGTGTTCTGAGACTTGTGTGTGAAAAGGTGCCGCTATGTTTTGTAGGCGCGTGAGCTCGTTACGCATAAATTACGAATTTTTGACCGAGTTTTTGCACAACAGATCGAGCAGCGCCAACAACAACAACAACAACAACAACAACAGCAACATACAACAAATTGTTGCAAGGAGCCAGCATTGTTGCAGCTTTCCTCTGTTTGTTATTGTTGTTGCTGCTGCTGCTGCTGCTGCTGCAGTTGCGTTTTTTATTGGCGTTAAAGGTCGTTTACTTTTTGGCGGCATCAACAACTTTTGTTGTTGTTTTGATTTTCATCTGCCTCTGCCTCAGCCTCTGCCTCAGCCTCATATGTGTGCACAAGTGTTGTGCGTGTTGCTCTATGTGTGTGTATCTGTGTGTGTGCACAGGTGTGCGTGTCTGTGTGTATGTGTGTGAGTGTGTGTTAAAACACACTTTCAATTTTCAATAAAATTCGCGCGCTGCTGCTGATCGATGACGTCGATTTGTTTGCATTACTCGTGACGATTTATATGTCCAGAATCGTGATATTGTGATAGCCTATAAAAAATTGTTTTTATCTATGCCATATAAATACGTATGCCTCATACATATATGGCACGAGTTTTGCGGCTGTCCAGCGCATTTAGTATTTTTGTGTTCAAATAAAAAAAAATATTACCAATTATAATAATAAATTAAGAAATTATAAATTAATGCCAATTTTACAAAGATTCAATTAGCAAGTGTTTTTTAAACAAAAAATTTAAGTAAATGATTTTTAATATAAAAGCTAAATTATAAAATTATAATAAAAATCCATATATTAATAACTTTAAAAATTATAAATTAATAATGCTGCTTTTGCAAGCATATTAACAGCAAGTATTTTAAACTTAAACACAAATTGTAGTAAATGATTTTTAATATAAACCCCTTAAAGTAATATAAATAAATTTCAAAGGCAGTAAATTAAACTTTAAATCTACATTGAGATCTTTATTAGAGTGAAAATAATATTGTAATGCCAATTATTATTGAAAGTGCTAAGAAAATAGTTCAACTGACATAAAACAGAAGTATTTAATTGACCGAGAACAATTCGTCGACTAAAAAGTTTTTTGTTGAATAAATGTGTAAATTTTTGGTGCAAAAAATTGTTTATTTTAAGCTGCTTGAAATGTTTCCGATATCAATATATTGGCAGACAATTTGCTTCAAAATTTCGCTATTAAAATGTATAAAATGGTTTTATAAATAAAAATTTACCGATCTTAATACTTACGGAGCTCTTGTACGGAAAATATATTTTTATTAAAATTGTGTAAAACTTGTATAGTTAACAAGCTGAAACCAGAATGGGCGGAGCAGATCAGTCGGACGGGGCCGACTGTCTTATACCCTGTACCACAGCTCGCGCTGCGCGCTCGCCCGTACAGTATATAATTTAAAATGTTTTAAATATAATTTAATCTATTTATAAATAATTAATTCAGAATATTTTTATTTCTTACGCATGAATTTGACGCAACGGATCACGCCAAAATACATTTGCACTTTAAAATGTTAACAATATTGAAAAATTGTAGAAAAATATAATTGGGATTATTCAAATTATACATTAAGCACAAAACGTTATGGCAACGCAAATCGCAGATAGAAATCTGGCCACACCATTCGGTAGTAGCAGGTGCTGTTGCAACCCCATTCGCCTGTGCTATTACGCGCCTTATTGGCAACATTTAAAAATAAATATATAGTGTGAGTTAAATTTATTAATATGTACGATATTTATTAGTGTTTAGTATTATAATAAACAATATAAATTATTTTGTTCAAAAAATATAATATGTATTAACAATAGTAAATGAATTATTAATTATTTAGCAAACATATGAACGCAGCCCAACAAGCTGGCAACACCGCTGCCGCTGCCACTGCTACTGCCGCAGCCAACATGTTCGATTTGACATGTTCGATGCATACATGCATATGTATATGTGTATGTAAATGTCTGCTATTAATACATATTTACGAATAATCTTTAAATCGCCAAATCTCTCGTAATTATTAACCGATTTGGATGCAATTTACAGAATTGGTAGATATGAGCCACCTCTACAGTTCGTAGAAGACAAAATTCATGTAAATTGATTTGTATCTCTTTAATTAATACATGAATTCTTTTTAGGTCCATAACGGGCGACAGGGGCGTGGCATCCAACATTTGAAACAAACTTGATCTGCGTATGGTACATACCTTTCAAAAATTACCAAAACGGCTTCTCTAGCTTTTATAGTTTAGGAAATCTCAGCGTTCATCCAGACAGACAGACAGACAGACAGACAGACAGACAGACGGACAGGGCTAAATCGACTCAGCTTGTCTCCCTGATCAAGAATATATATACTTTGTGGGGTCTGCCACGCCTCCTTCTGCCTGTTACATACATTCTGACAAAGTTATTAACCCTGTATTTCCCATTTTTCAATGGGTACAGGGTATAAAAAGAGTTCACTTGTGTATATGTTTGAAAAAATGATAGAGAATTTAAATAAAAATAAATAAAATATTTGTGTTTGTATAAACTGCAACTATTTTAGAGCTGTATAAAGTTCTTCCAATTAAAATATTCAGTATTGTGCTCAACATATTTGGCCATACAAATCATTTTATATGTAAAAGCAAATTGTTTGCTCGTAAAAAACTGCTAAAGAATTGTTGTGTGTGCGTTCAATAGAATTGTGTAAAAAGCTGATAGTAAACAATGATTAAATTGATTATTTATGAGACCTACTTATATGCATGTACGTATGCTACTTGTGTTATTTTATGCATATTTTATATGCAAATGGTAGACCATAAATCATAAAAATAATGAGCGGCAAGAAATGAATAAAAATGAACAACATCAGTGGAAAGTGGCAACAGTTTCAAACTATAAATTGACTTAAATAAGACATAAAAACTTTTGTAAAAAAATGACAATATTAATTAATCAGTGACCAATAACAAAGTCTGACTTAATTTACAAAATAACCCGCTAAAAATGTCAATGCACTACGGTCGAGACTTGGAACTTGGGACACGTACAACATTACCAATAATACCGAATATCTACTCTGATTGCAATGCCAGCCAAGTGATTATGTATGCCAGTGAAGTAGCCAAATGTACATAACACTCACGAGTATCTCATGGATGCCATTACAATTGACAAGTGTCCAGGCAGAAACCTTTAGAGACCTTGCATCGCCACCCAGAGTGTTGACTAAGTGTTGCGTGTTTGGACTTTGATTTAGGCCCAAATGAGAAATTCGAATCAGTTGCCTTTTTTGCATATTTAATCAGACCCTGACTGCGTTCAGAGACTTCTGACTTGAACTTTACTTTCGGGCAGAGTAGTATATCAATTACGTCTTCATTTGTAATCCATCAAGCGAAACCTTTTCGGATTTCCTTTTGGTTTTACAATTCCCAATTGCCGTTGGTGCCTCATCAATTTTGTTTAACAAAAAATGCTGAGCAGCTGCGGCGTGAGCGAAAAATTGCAGCTAATTGTAAAGAGTACAGAATGAAAAATGAAAAAATGAAAAATAAAAAATAAAAATTAAAGCCTAAGTGCATTTCCAAGGCGATCCGGAGCCGGGTTGACTCTATGAATTGGTTAACGAGCTTTGGAGGAGGCGTTCAAGCGCTAAGCAAGGGGGTTTGGGGCAGGGAAGTGGCATGATGACGACAGTTTAGAACAAATTACGCACAGTCAACTAATTTTCATTATGAAAAATCAAGTGGAAATATTTTGTAATAGATGAGAATTCGACGGGCAAATACTCTAGATCATTGAAAAAATCTTCCTTTCAAGAGAGATAACTTCATGTAATTATCAAATTAAGATCAATATCCATTCTATATATTCTAAAATTTAATCCAATTTGAAATCTTGATAAATAGTTATTTATTCATAAATAATAATCTTCTCTATCCATCCGCAATCAATGTCATTTAATTTTTTATAGTAAAATAAATTCTTAATTAATTCTTTGTTCACTAGATGCCTTCGAAGCCGAGATCAACTTAATTTAATAGAATTAATACATTTTATATAAGCAGGTTTTATATTAAAAGAAACTTTTAATTAACCCTTTATTCTTTATTGTATGTAATGTCTTTGAAGCCAAGATCAATTTAATATCCTGCATAAAAGAAAACAACTTGTATTCAAAAATTTGGCTATTTAAATTAATTTTTTGACGTTTTTCCGAAATACTTCACTCTGACTCTGACATTCTCAACTCTGCAGGTTTCATAAGCAGTCAAAATAATTAAATATTTTTGCGGTCTCACTTATTACAACTTAATCGCACTGATAATCCGCAATAATCCGTCGACTTTGCGGCTTCTTTATGCTGTCAGAGACTTAACATCTGCTGCACAAACAAATCGCTCAACTCGATCGGATGGGAAGGGTATACGAGATGCAAACAAGTCTTGTGCACTTTTTTGGTAGCGCGAGAATAAAGATTTCCATTAAAATTCTTATGTTTATTGAATGGCTGGTGACATTTCTTTGATATGATATATGGTGTGACGATAGGCACGACCGATATCTGAGCGAAACAAAAACAAAAATCAGAAATTTATAAGTAAATACATACGTGGGAGCGTCATTGCGTCTGAGGCGGAAATTATTTTCATCTTGGGAAATGGAAATATGCAACGCAATTGACATGATTTTACAAATACATGTATCGAGTATCTATAGAGAATTTTCCAGTATATATCTTTTGCGTTGTCTTGGTTTCATCAAAAGCAGAACTGTTGCAAGTTTTTAATGATGTTGCCACTTTGGCATAATTAGGCAAATGGGCCAAGCAAGAGGAAACAGCAGGAAGAGCAACATCTAGGGGAAAATCGCTCAAGTTGAAAGCAAAACTTTTGCCTTAATGCAATTTGCTAGAGTTGCCACAAATGGAAAATTTTCTGCTTCGCTTGAAGAGACAAATGCCAACTTGATGTAGTACTAGGTGAGAAATTTCACACCATGAATTCGGTATTAGATTGATTGGAAAATGAGCAAAGCCAGCATGTAAACTGGATGTAAACAGAATGTTAAAGCTATATAGACTTAACTCGGTGTTATTTGCAGCCCCATAAGTCCACACAGCGCATCCTGACAGCAATAAATGTCAAAGGCACAAATTAGACTCTCCAGAAACCCATAGACACTTCACAGACAGTGTGACAAAACCACAAACAACAATTACCCCCAAAAATATGCACGAAACTCAATAAAATAACAGAGAACACAAATGTTTGGGGTGCTCTGTGGCTGACACTGAGACCCCTACACAAATTGCCCAGGCTCATAAAAATGTCTGCACTACGAAAAGAGGAGAACACAACGAGGAGCACAACAAATTACAAAAGTTACAAACAAAAACGTTCAAAGCGTTCATCCGAGTTCACTTCTCGCACTATCTATTTGCCATTCTCCCGAGCTGCGACTACTGCCATTGTTATCTATATCTATATAGTCGGGCTGGTAGACGTGTCGTATACGTAATCAATTGTTGCAGCTGTACGCTTGACCTCCAGGCACAGTTCAAACCTCCCCCCTCACTTCCTCCCTCCCTCATTCTCTGGTATTGCCTATTATTTTTGGCTTCTGCTTTTGCTGCGCTTCATTTGCGCTCAGTTTGTGGATTTTTATAGAATTTTTTTCATTTTCCATTTCTCCATTTTTGGCAATTTTTTTTTGGGTTTCACAATTACAATTTGCTTAATCGAGTTTTGCGCACATTTTCAGGTCAGTTGGCAGCCTTTGTGTTCCTTTCGGGGGTTTCCCATTGATTTCCAACTGTCGCCTCTTCAAGCTGCATTCAAATTTGATAGCACAAAAAAATGAACAAAATTTCGGTAGTTGCCAAAAGCTTTCAAAAAAATAAACACAATGCAGTTTCGCTCTCAATCCATTTACTTGTTTATTTTCGCAATAACAAAGAGAAGAACTGTGTGTAAAATGGCCAAATTTATGAGAAACTCAAGAATTGTTTGTAAATATCAATTGCAAGCACAATTTGCAATGCTTTGATTGGCGTTTCTAGATTTTAAACTTGCTCAACGGAAATGCATCGAAAGTTTGTTGAAAATATTCTCTGGAATATGTTTATTGTTACTAGATTGTAATTGTAATAGGTATAACTTTGATCTTAGCTTGCCTAAATGAAGGATTGATTTTTTTCAAAATATTTTTAGCATTAGATGGATGTTTCTAGGTGTTTAACTTACTCAAGGAAGCAGTAACGTCAGACGAAAGGCTATAGCAGGATACCTTAAGCAAATTTGTTTGTTGCATATCTTCGCCTTTTTTTATCCGATCGTAATGCAATTTCCAGCATCGATGAAGAATGTCATAAACTACGCATATACCAATTGACCATTCTGAAGCTTTAAAATGTTGGCTCTTATATTTTGCGAGATATGGGAGGTTTTTTTTTGGTTGGTGGAGGAAAGGGGAGAGATATTAGAAATACTTAATCAGCATACCATATATGAATCTAGCTTTTTTGTCCGCAAACTGACAACAGACAAAGGGAAGTGGGAGTCCTTAGTCCAACGAAACAATTCGATTTCATTTAAGATATTGGACTAATGGACGTGCTTTAGGTTCAGCAGGAGGTACAATAGATCTTTTAGGTCGCAGTACACTAGCTCCCAATAATAATAATAATGGGATCTGCCACTCCTCTTTAAGGCTGTTAACACACATATCTCATTTATACAAATTTAAAACACCTTTTTCTACATTTCTAGTTTCTTGAAAATATTAAATAGATTTATTGTATTTCAACTCTAATCAGATCTGGCCTTAAGTGAAGCTAAATTGTCATATTATTGTTTTTAAATATTTTGTTATTATGCCCCAATTGAAACCGAAAGAAACCCAAACAACACGGGAACATTTTATATGCCAGACAATTGACCCAAACTGCCAATAAAACTGAGTAGCATGAAATGTAAATAAGAAGGTTTCGCTAACAGCTCGATTATGAAAAGTCTCTATATACACATGGAAGATGGAGCGATGACGTTGCCAATTTATCAAATCTGTAGATGAGCAGGAACAGTGGGTAGAGCTAGTTGTATGTAATGAGAAAGCCATAAAATAAATAGTTGAATAATCAGTAATAATGCGAATGCCGCAGGCAAAACACGAAATCGATTCGGAGGTAACAAAAACAAAGAATATGTACAATAATAATGATAACAACAATTGTTAGCAAGACTACAAAGCAAGAATGGGGAAGAAGAACCGTATGGAGATCGGAGATCAAAGCAGTTTAAAAGTGGCCCGTTGAATGAGATTTCTACTTTATTATTTCGTGATTTTTCAATAGCTGCGAGGTGTGAACTTTGATGGGGCATGCCACACTTCATTTTGGGTTGAAGGATAGTTTATAAAATGTTTGCAAATAGCTGGAATAAATCATAATGTGTCTGTGTAATGGAAACTTTTGTGTAAAGTGTAAATTTGAACAAATTGCCTATTTCCCATGGTATCGTTCAACACTCCAATTAGTTGGCATCAAATTCTGGTTAGTATAAAATAAACATTTAATTAATTCGCTGCTAAAAGTTTGGCAGAGTTTGCCAAAAGTGAAAAAACAAAAATTAAATAAATTATGCAACAACTGTCATTAATAAAGTCGAGCGCAAAAAAATCCCACAATGTATGAAGGTCAACATAAAGCAGCATAAATGCAACAACAACCACAAAATTAAAGTTGCATTTTGTGTTGAAATACCAGTTTTGTATTTGGTGAGCTGCACTTGAAATAAAGCTCGAAAAACATGCGTAAACAGGCGAAAATCACGAGTGCTCGACGCTGTAGATACTCCGTAAAATTAAAGTCGCAACAGTTATTTATTTTTATAAAAATTGTATTATAATTATATCAATATAGCCATGCCCTCCTGTCTGTGTTTCCGTCATTCATTCATTTTTAAGCTACAGACTAGTGATGTGTGTAACATTATTCATCGATGCTGTAAATTGCTCAACGATTGGTTGATAAACAGTAAAGATATGCAACCGACAGTTTGCTTAGCTTGTGTAGTAGTTTATAATAATGTTATTCAAATTTCAAAGAGTATCTTGTTATTTATATAGCTTATATTGCAATTTCCATATTCCAACATATTTCACATTTGTGATAAATATTTAATCACCTAATATATTTTACAGAGTATTTTATAGGGTATTATTGAAAACGCATAGCATAAATTGGCTTCATTGAGCAGCGTATGAATTGTAAAATGATTTAATCAATGTGCCAAGCCCCAAAGCGTATCTCGACACCTTTTTCGACTTTTCAAGTTGTGTTGTGGCTGCGATTGCAATTTTCCGCCAAGTTTTTTGAATTTTCTATAAAATACTATAACGTATGAGAGTGTACTTTTATGTCAACTTCAATTTTGCGCTCGGTTTGCAAGCGACTTTATAATATTTTTATTTCTGGCCTGCATATCATATTTTCATTTCGCAGTTTTCTGTTTTCAATTTTCAGTTTTGAGTTGACTTGTTGTTTTTTTTGGGGCGTGGCATGTGTCTCGTAATTAATCGTTGTATGTGCAGCAATTTATGAGATTTTCATGAAAATGTGATGCCTTCTGAGTTATGTCTATGTGTGGGTTGGTTTCTTTTCCAAGCTCAGTGCGTTGATTTGAAATTTCAGTCCAGCACTGAGGTACGCAGAAAAAACTGAAACACGTGTGTCTATAAATTTGCATCCATCATTTGACCGTATGTAAAGTGGCCATATATCAATTACAGTCACAGTCACAACAAATCGTGTGACAATTAAAAAAATATTGCCATGCGTTCAGCTGTAATAATTTGCATATGCCATGAGAGCGGCTTAGCTAAAGAGCTTAGCTTTCAATCTGCTCCAACTGATTGCAGCTAACTCGCTTAAACGCTGCGTGCCACAATTAAGAGATTTATCTTAGATAATCGCACTCAATGTCAGACTGTATATGGCAAAAATAATGGCAGGAATCTAGACAGAGCTCAATGAAAACCGAACAAAAAAGTTGAAGACATGACGTGCATAAGACTCGAGCTGCAGCTGGACGGCAGTTTGAAAGGCTTTCGCTTATGACTCAGTTTAAAATCAATTAAAACCCTTTCTTAAATAGAATTGAAATTATAAAATAAAAGTAAAATATAAATAATAAAGATAATCAACCACATCAAACACCCTATTGATTAAATTCTCATCTATCAATCGGTTCACATTTCTGTAAACATTCCTCTGAAAAATACCAAACTTAGTATCTCATACTATAAATAGCTTAAAATTTAATGACATATGTATATGAATCTTAAATTCATAGGTCCGCTTAATTAATTTAATATAGGTTATTTAATTAAATTTATTGGTTGGTTTAATAGATTATTTGTTTCGAAATATTGTAATAATTTGATTTTAAAATTATTGCGCTTTTAATACAAATAACATTATTGGTCCAACGAAAATACGAAAAAAGGTTAACTAGATCTTGAAATAAATTATTATACCTTTTAGTTTCATTTAATTCATTCTTATTACAATAAGAACTAAAGCTTTGCAATATAAATGAAAAATAAGTAAAATAAAATATAAAGAATATAATAATAATTATTATTTCTTTCCCTTTCATACATGACTCATTTGTGAAATATTAAAACTAGAACTATAGCTTTAAAATAACAATTAAATACAAATGGTAATACTTCCATTTGGTATGAATTTTCCCATGCTAAAAGCCTTATTAATTAAATGCTCATCAATCAATCGGCTCCCATTTCTCTGCTGAATACTACACATTTCTCAAATTTCAAATAGTTTTTCAAACACTCGTCAAAAAGCTCAACGGCTCAGCCCCAACATCTGGCAGTTTCTGACCAAATGTCAGCAGGTTCTGCTGCTGCTGATGTTCCCGTCAGAGACAAAAAGGGCCAAAAGGGCGAAAAGGGCCTGAAGGGAAACGAATCGAGGACAAGCACAAAGCGCTGCTGATGAATGACAAATTTGACAGCTACCACGCCCATTTCTCAACACTTGCTGCCCCATAATTAATGAAGCTGTTGACAGTTTTTGAATTTTTTGTGATAGGTTCTGTGTGGGTTTGCTCAAACATAAAAGGGATAAGATGAGGTTCTGGCAGTGCGAAAGTAATTTCAAATGATGCCGAAAACTAGCAGCAAATATTTCACCGAATACCAGCGTATTAAATGTGGCCGGAAATGAAAGGCATATCCTGTACACCACACACTTCTTATACGCTATCACTCCGTCTCTGTCCTTTGCTCGCTCTGTCTCTTTCGCAATGGCTTCTGTCTTTAATCCAGAGCACGCGCCTCCATTTAACTCTCACATTTCACCGGTGATTTATGACATGTTTATGTGCCGCTGACCTCGCACGACAATAACAGACGAGCTGAAGTGGGTCGGCAGTGCTCGACTGGCAGCTACCCTGCAGCTTAGATTTGCTGCATAAACAAACAAACCGATATGCGTAATACAAAAATATTTTATGATTTTGTGTACCAAGTGTATTTTTGAGATTAAAGCAAGGATGTTCATCAACTAAATAAATATCATTCAAAAAAAAATTAGTTGAATTTAATAAATGTAATTTCAACGGAAATATATTTTAGATAAATGCTAACCCAAAAATATATTTAAAAGTTTTTAAATTAAAATTGGTTTGAAAATTTGATTCAAAATATTTATTCAGATTAATTAAAAGAATCTATACATCTTATGCAAGTCATTTATATTAGCTTTACGTTTAATAGCTATATATAAAAAGTACACCGATCAAATTTTACTTTTAACATTTTCTTGGTTTAAATTTTTTAATTAGAACATTTATTCATTTATTACGCCAAGGTAAATCATGAATTAAAATAGTAAATTATATAGTTTATTCAGGTGCAGTTTATAAGCTCGATATTCAAAAGTATTAGTTATGTACATAATACCATTTAAATCTTTTAAACATTTGCAGGCAGTTTTTGAGCTTTGGGCTCAACAGTTTTAGATATTGTAGTTTTGTATATTATTTCTAGATTTCTTATCTATTCCAAACGGCCATACCGCACTTTACCTACACAAAATAAGTGCAGGGTATAAAAACGCATAAATATTTAAGGATAGTTTGTTGCTCGCTTTGATATGAAACGATTCCAGTGAAGTTATCATGTCGATTGCCCTCCTAATCGAATTGAATAGTTTTCGCAATGAATCTGTTTTCTATTTATGAGCATCCATTCATAAATAATCCGTTGTTCTAGCTTTTTTCCGAACTGTAAACAATATCTTGCGTTTGTTTATTTATTAGCTGTTATTATTGATTATAAACACTAAATACTTGTTTCTTTGGTTTAATTCGATTTTGATGGAGTTTAAGCAGATTTTGGAGACACGCTATTCATGGGTATAAAGAAATTTGTATTAAACATTTTGAGTTTCTTGCTTTTGAGAACGAATATTGCAAATATTGACAATGAACTTTTCTACTAAGTGTGTGTGAGTGTGCGTGGGACTTAGAAGAAGGAGAATGGAGAGAAGAAAAGGAGGATAAAAAGGTAGCAGCAATACGCAAAATTCGAAATGCGCACACACGCCATGTTTTTTTTTGGCATTGTTTTGGTTTCCCATTTTGAGATGACGACAAAGATGGTAGGGGCTGGAGGGGTGGGCGGGGCAGCTTCCATCTGCCAACAACTGTGAGCTGTGTTTGCTATCTGCCAAGTGCTAATAATAACTGAGAGGATTTTGTTTGCGCTTCCTAAAATATATAAACAGCTTGTTCAAGCTGGGATTTTGACAGTTTTTTACTAAGTTTGTATATTCAAGAGGTTATCAAACAAGGGGTTGTAACAAAATGGAATAAAATTAATAAATTAAACTTCAGAAAACTCTGGTTTTCTTCAAATATTTTTTTAATTTTTAAATTATATTTTGATGTTTTTTTATTTCATTAAATTAATAAGTTAAACAACAATATTTTTAAAATATTTTCCAAAACTTAACATCATTTAAATGTCTAAAAATAATAAGTTGATGAAACTACTTTAATATTCTTAAAGATTTTTTTTAAATTTATCATCAATCAAATGTTAAAATCATTATAATTTTTTCCACGGTAAATTTTTAATTGAAATAATAAAATTATTAATTAAATTACTTAAATATCTATTATGATATAAAGAATGATAATTATTTCATTAGCTGCAAATTATTTCAAGTTAAACTAAAAACATAATATTCTTCAAAATATTTGTTTGAAACTTATCACCATATAAAGGTTAAAATAATAATTATTTCACCAACTGGAAATATCTTCATTTAAATTAATAAATTAAACTACATAAGAACCCAATATGAATTGGATAAATTGTTTGTATGAGGGCAAAATTTACAAATATTATTTTGGCATTTTTCGCCATCATAAAAATGTCCAAATTATGAATATTGTTATTTCATCAACCGGAAACAGCTGACAGCATCAATCAACAGTCAATCCACAGAGAACTTTGCAAGTTTTAAATATGTAAAGAAAAGTCTGGCGAGAAGTCAACAAAGTAAGCCCCAAGAAACCGTAAAAAACACAAAGTAATGCAGCTGAGGCAGAAGGCGAATGTAAATAAAAAACAAAAATAAAATAAGGCAAATACAAATCAGAAAGGCAAAGGGCGAAGGGCGAAGAGAACGCCAAGGAACAGCGGTAAGGCGTGCGTGCAAAAGAACCGCAAGTACAAATATCTGAGGAGATAACAACAATCGTGATAATAGCAGCGATAGAGACAGCAACAACAAAGAGGAGAGCGGCGAATCATGAGCGAGAAGCGAAATGCGCACAAAACTGTCATCAAATGACAAATGCTTGACAGCATCAATCAGCAACTGCGTCAGCTGCGACTGCGACTGAGGCTGCGACTGCGACTGCGAGGAGAGCAGAGGCAATGGCAGCGCAGTGCCGGCGCCGCCAGCAACAACGCAGCGACGCCGGCAGAGCAGCAGCTCAACTAACAGCCGGTTTACAGCTGCTGTTGCTTTTGCTGCTGCTGCTGCTGTTAGCATCGCTGCCCATGCTAACGACAGCGCTGTCAACGTCGACGTCCGCTGCGATGCAAAGCGTTGCCAGCCAGTTTGAAACCAAAGAAAATCGCAGCACAGTGGAACAACTTAGCAAAATTAGTGCCAATAACAGAACTGCATCTGTCACGCCCACTGTCACGCCCATATTCACTACCACTACCACTACCACGCCCCCGAGCACTCCGCCCGGCATCAGAGAGAACGTCATGCTGCCCTCGTCGGATCCAGAGCGCGAGGCGCAAATTCTCTACGAGAAATCCCTCCAAGAATACCACGGCAGCCAGCTCCACCTGGGCAGCGACGTCGACGTCGACGCCGACACGGATGTTAGCGTGGGCAGAGCCAACGCCAACGCCAACGCCAGCAGAGGCGCCTCCCGGCGCACCCTCCACAGCGTCTGCGAGCTGTGGCAGCAGAAGCATTGCCACTGCACCGGCAGCCTGGAGGCCCTGAAGCTCAGCTGCCGCAGCATCGGCATTCTGGCGGTGCCGGTCAATCTACCCACTGAAGTGGCGGTGCTGTAAGTATTATTTTTCATACCCTGTAATCATGGCAAGCAGCTATTGTAGATGAATTATTTATTTATTTAATGTTGACCAATGCAAGTGGACAGGGAATATTTAAATAAACAAAATTTAAGCAAATAAATAGTTGTATTTATAAATTACGTCAGTTGGCATATCAAAAATTTAATGATATACAGTATAATTCGCTTAGCTGCCTCGATGCTTAGCTGCATCGTCAAGATAACTGCCTTATTTTCTATTTTTTCTGCATTTATGGTCTCATTTGTATGAAATTAATTACGTTTGCTGCATTCAAGTTAGCTGCCTTTCGCACTTAAGTGCCTCGTTTCGGCAGAATTTAACTGTCTTATTCTATGAATATCATCCAACTTAACTGCGCCTAGGATTCGAATTTGGAAACAAATTTATGAGTTTTAATCATGTATCTTTTTTTGTGCATATGGCAACGCTTGCATCTCTTTGCGCATGTCCGTTTTGCGTTGTTTTGATCGTGCTATTTGTTAAGATCGTGCCATTTGTGTGCACAAATCATTCCTAATCGTGAAAATGGGTAAAGTGAAGCGCTTGGTTGGCTTAACTTTAAAAGAAAAACTCCAAATTATTACGGCTGTCAGCGAAAACGTTGATAAAAGTGTTCTCTGCACGAAATACAAGTGTGACAGATCAACAATAAACCGCATAATTAAAATTCATTCTGTTTTAGACAGTTTATAAGAATTACGTTAGCTGCCTTTTTAAGATAGCTGCCTCCAAAATCGCTGCAATCGACTCGAGGCAGTTAAGCGAATTATACTGTACATACATATATTGTTTGCTTTGCATATTAGTAAAAAATTTAGAATATTGAATATATGTGGGAATGAGATATCAATGCTATTTCTGTCATTCCCCAATTCACACATATATGTTGTAGAACACAACATAAGTTAGTCTAGTTCTGAAGCTCAACTGAGCAATACTCGAATAATTATTAAAATCTTGAACATTACGGGTATAGCGTCTAGTGCATCGCCTCTTCATTTGCCGTAGCACCACATAGAATAGTACCACTAAGAGGCCAACCAACGCAATATATGCCGCTATGCTGTACGCATTCAAGTCCAGATGGGCGCATCCTGGGCGGTACGCATCGACCTTGTAAGTGTCCACAGCGTTCTTTCGGCTCTTCCAAATTCGGACCAATGGTGAGACAAGATGGCGGTTCACGTAGCAGTTTTCGTACATACTCTTCGACGTTGAAGAAACGGCATTGTTATATACACCCATGGTCACAGACATTTTTTAATCAACTTAAAAAAATAAATTATAATTAATTAACTCAAATTTTTTAACACGGAAATTTTGCACTAGTTTTTCAAATAAATAACGGAATACAACTTTTTAACAAAAAAAAAAAGACGGTTTTCTTACGATTTCAAGACATTTTTCAGGATAGTTAAATATAATTGAAACGACTTTATGTTCCAAATAACAACATTCTATATTTAATATTAATATTTTGTGTTAAAAACTTGAGGTTATGTGAGTTTTATTAATTTGTGGGCGTAAAAAGTCCGTAACATCAACGATTTGAAATAAATTTGATCTGCGTATTGAATATACCTACCTATAGCAACCAAATCTCAGCTTTCATACAGACAGACAGGGCTAAATCGACTTGGTTCGTTTCCCTGGACAAGAATATATATACTTTGGGGTCTGCCACTTCTTCTTCTGCATGTTACATACATTCGCACAAAGTTATTAACCCTGTTTTTCCCATTTTTCAATGGGTACAGCGTATAAAAATGTAGCTCTTACAGAACTTTTGCATACAATTATTGCATACCAAGCAAGTCTTTAAATATTTAAAATTTAGGATTGACCTTTCTTATTTTAATTTCTTTTGAATTTAAAATAAAAACTAAATATTTTATGTTATAAATATAAGTTGAAAGCATTCTCGTACAAATATCCAATAATATATGAAACCATTTTTCGGGTCAGAACTTAGGTCTTTCTCAACTGTATATCTTTTAACTTACGCAAATATATAATTTCAATTAATAATCTTATCTCATGAACTTAGAAAATGCCAAACTGTCAAATCAAATTATCCCAATTATTACACATAATAGTCAATATTGAACGATTAACAGCAAAAAGAAGAAGAATGAATTCCACATTTGCCTCATTCGCATAATTAGAAGTCAATTTCGCAGTGTTTCGAATTATGTTAACTATCATCTCGTTGGCTCTCTGTTTTGGCATGCGGTTTAATCTAATTACACATACGCCATGTTGTGCGGCGTTTCACAATATGCGCATCGACTTGGGTTTTGCTTTCAGTTAAAGTTAAGTTTTAGTTTGGGGAATTTGTTAGTATGGAAGTCACGTTTGCTTGTCGTCATCAGACCTCTCAAAGGAGTTTGGCTCCATTTTGGTGGGCAAACAGCGCCAAAACTTAACCCATTGATGAATGGCAAAAAGCGCGTAACTGGCCATAAATAAATAAATAAATAAATTATTTATTAATTAAACGAGGCGAAGGAGACAGCTAGGTGCCATAGACAGACAACTTTAATTGTGATTTGCAGCAATATATTTGTCACATTATACCAGGTTTCCATTTCTCAGTCGCCGTTCATCTTCATTTAAATGTGATTTCCCCTCAAAGGTTAGCTCAATATGCTCTTGGCCTCATTTTTCTCTTCGCCTTTTGCCAGTGTGATTGATGAGCCAGGGAAACTCGTCCCACTGTGCCACATTTGGCAAGCGTTTAGGCCGCATTTCCATTCACCATGCGAGTGTCTGCTATTTCTTTATTCATAAGTAGCTTATTGGAATTGATAGATGGCATTTGGTTATGATACGCTGCGAAAGCCAATAAATTTATTAATTTGTGTATTGTTTTCCTTGATTGTTTCCCCGCTTTCCTTTGCAGAGACTTGGGCAATAACAACTTAACCAAACTGGAGGCCAATTCATTTTTCATGGTGCCACATCTAGAGGAATTGTAAGTAGTGAATAAATGTTGTAGAATGTTAAATTAGATCAAGAAATATATGCAAACAATTTTGACACTTTTTTTTTTAAATTATTATGTTCTCTTTATAGCTAAGGACATTAAATATAACTAGTATTTATAAGTGATTAAAGAAGAGTTTATAGTGTCTATATATCTTTGAAATATTTTATAGTAACTGTTTAGTATATACCTGAAGACTTTAATTAATTGAAGTACATAACAGCATCAAAATATGTTTTTTAAAATATTTTATAATATCTATTTAGCATATTTTAGAGGACTTTAATTAGTAGGAATATTTAACAGTATAGAAATAACTATACAGTGAATATGTATAAATTCTGATAAATTATTCACACCACACAGAGAGAAAAATATTTGAATTCTGTACTTGAATCCATACATTTCAAACTTGATATCGCACTGAAAAAAAACAGTCGGACGTAACCGACCGTAGGAGACCCTTTACTTTGAGTATATGTACATACAAACACAATCAGACGCACACACACTAAGCTACCCGCGTATGCATGGCACACCACCCCCCCTCTGCCTAGTGCGGCAAATTGTCTGTGGCATATGTTCGCTGTTTCTTATCCGATCAAAACAAAATTCACAGCGTCGATAGAGAATGTCTTAAACTAGTTAAATACCAAATTACAAATCAATAGCTTTAAAACTGTGGCTACAGCAGCTTTTTGCGGTTTGCGGGGGAAGGGGGGAGGTATCCAAAATCTAAAACAAACTCGTGCTGCTTACTGAATAGGAGAACCAGAATCCCGAATATGGTGACTCTAGCTCTTATAGTTGCTGAGATCTAGGTGTTCATACAGACAGACAGACGGACAGACGGACAGACAGACAGACAGACAGACGGACAGACGGACAGACGGACAGACGGACATGGCTATATCGACTCGGCTTGTCGTCCTGATCAAGAATATATATACTTTGTGGGGTCTGCCACGCCTCCTTCTGGGTGTTACACACATTTCCTCTTTGCACTAAACTAATAGACCCTTTTTACTTTTTTAAAGTAAAGGGTCTAAAAATGGTAAACTTGAAAAGGCAGAACTTAAACAACATAAATTATAGCTTCGAACTTATGCGATATTAAAAAGAAAATGAAAAATAATAAAATAAAATATGTACAATTTTCTGCAGTAATTTAGTAATATATTATATTATATTATTCTTTAGTAGTTTATTAAACATAAATAACAAGGAAACCCAACAGTTTTATAAGCTTTTATGCAATTTTCTTGACATAAACATGTCAATCAAAGAGCAAATTCTTAAATAGAGTTCATTTGGGTTTAATTCTAGAACACAGTTTTTTTCTCTGTGCACCCCTAACTCCTGCTGTGTTTGTGCAACATACCACAAGTGCCCCAACTGCCGGTTTGGACTTTCAGTTTCCCCTTTTCAGTTTTGCCATTTTTAATCCGTATACTAAGCATGCAGTGATTGTTGAAAAACATCACAAACAAAAAAGTGAAATGGGAAAAACAATGGCCACAACAGCAGCAACTTTCATTGTTGCCTGTCATGAGCGCAGCGGCTCATTATTCAATTTCACAGTTCTCCGGCTCCACCTCCCGACATATCTCAGTGGTCAGTCAGAGCTGGGGGCTTGAGTTTGGGGTAGGTCGTATAGATGGGTGTATGTGGGGGCTTAGCCCATACCCCAGTTAGGGGTAATATAAATTACTTGATTACGTTGTATATAAATTTCAGCGACTTTTGCAGGATTAATTACTCGGGGGCTGTTATCCTTGCAATTTCCGTGCACTTTGCTGACTTTGTTGACCATGCCAAGGTCTTCCTTCGGCTTGCTCTAATTCTTATTCTTATTTGCAGAACTTTGTCGGACAATAGCATCATTAATATGGATCCGTATACGTTTTATGGTTTGGCCAAATTGAAGCGTTTAAGTTTGCAAAATTGCGGCCTTAAGTCGTTGCCTCCGCACTCCTTTCAAGGACTCGGCCAGCTTGTCAGCCTGTAAGTATGCAATACATGAAAGCGGCTAAAATTGTGTGCTATCCCTTATGCATATATGTGTGTGTGTGTGTGTGTGTTTGTGTGTGAGAGTGTGTATGTATGTGTGAGTGTTTTAATGTTTGCTTTTAAGCGTTGGGAGCAGCGAAGGATGCAGCAGCAGACGCCAAGAAGGATCAATTAGTACGCTTGCTGCCATTTAGTTTGTTGCCTTCACTTAGATACACACACACACAGACAAATACACACACACACGCACACACACACACACACACACATATATATACTCAGAGCACTTGCCGGCAATTACACGCTATTTCTGCTAATATTTTCTTTCACGCTTTTCCATTTCTTCTTTTACTTATTGCGAATTGCAATCGTTCAAAAATATCTATATATAAACCCGATACTTGCGATACACCCCCCAAAACCTTCCCCGAAACCCTCCGCAAAAGTCAACTGAACGGCAACGCCCTGGTCAGCCTGGATGGCAACTGTTTGGGCAACCTGCAGAAACTGCGCTCCCTGCGCCTCGAGGGGAACCTCTTCTATCGCATTCCGACAAACGCTTTGGCAGGACTCAGAACACTCGAAGCACTGTGAGATTATTTTCCATCTTTATTTTCCACTTTTATTGCGTATTCCATTTGCTTTTAATGCATTTTGCACTTATCGCATGCTGTAAAACATTTGCTAAAATCGCTATTAATTTAAGCCTCTTTAATAATGAATTTTCGTTTGCTGTCTGCACTGCATAATTTTACATGTGTAATTAGTGAATTTTTGGCCTTTGCATGTTGCATTTTGTGTGTGTTTTATGTGCGGTTTGGCTATAAATTCAAATTGAGGTTTCATTGATATGCAAGCACAATAAATCATGTCGAAAATTATAAAAGTAAAACACAAGCCAATAAGCTAATTTATAATAAATCGCTTATGATTAACTAAAGAGAATAAAGTCTTGAACCAATAGGTTATGCTTGTATTTTTTTAGTTATTTATTCATCTCTAAATCTGGTCTGATTTCACCAATCCCTGCAGCAAATGCTGGGTGTACATTTATTTTATTTTATACGCGTTTATTTGTATGCCTTAAATAATAAAATAAATGATCAATTTTTTTTAAATTTTATAACTTTCCACTCTCCAACTTTTCTCTAATCAGAAATATAAATTGTAAGAACGCTTCAGTCTCTAAGTTTAATGTCTATTACAATACCCAAAAAGTTGTATTAACCTCAATGGCATGTAATTTAACGAACTTTGAGCTCTGCAAATAGACTCATTTACAATTTTAGTCAATAAATTAAGTACTGGCGATTGCTCAACTACTCTAGCGGTATAATAAAAAGTTAGCTAAAGCTATTTGGTCGCATAATACTACTTGCGATTACTCACTTTGTTTTTGGTATTCTATTCTTTCATCCATAATTCGAACTCATTAAACATTGCGAATACTTAACAGCAATTTGGGCAGCAATTTGTTGACAATAATAAACGATGAGGACTTTCCGCGAATGCCAAGCTTGATCGTGCTGTAAGTGAGACTAAATGAATGGATTCTACTTAATTTTGGTATATTATTCTTATACTACTTTCACATTTTTTATTGTCTGCAGTTTGCTGAAGCGAAATCAAATCATGAAAATCTCTGCGGGCGCCCTCAAGAATTTAACGGCTTTAAAAGTTTTGTAAGTAACTCAAGCAATAACAAAATACTTTAAGAACTTTACACCCACACACACACACACACACGCATAAACTGAGTAGACTTACCCGCTCATCCAAAAACACACTCACACGATTTGACAGGACACGACAGGATGGCTTGGTAGAGTACAGGACAGACTTCCCACGGTGCGACCTACAAAAGATGCAATTGATATCCCAAAAATATATTGAATGGAATCGCTACCAAGAACTTCTTATACTCTGCCAATATTTTGGATACATATATTATTTAAAAACTTCAATAAATCATTAATCAAACAAAATATTATCCATACTAAACAATTACGCAAACAAATCCCTAAAATTTCGTTAAAAAGAAACAGGTTTGGGTTTGGGATAATATGTGAATTTCGCTTTAAATTTAATATAATTACTTATATGCTTTTTTATAATTTAATTTTTTTGTACTTATTAAAAAACTTTTTATATAAATCATTAAAAAATTTACATAACATTTTAATGAAATTAATTAATTAAAAATACAATATGGGCATTTCTACACAGATGTCTGCCATGTACAAAATATTCAAAATCGAAGCGAAAACATTAATTTAAAATATGTATTTATTAGGGAATCTATCTAATCTATTTGTAATTAATTTTTAATAAAAATGTTTAACAAATATTTTTGTGCAACAAAAATACAGTGTCAAAATCGTGTTTCAAGTAACTGAGAACTTGTTTAAAATTATCAAAATGTCTTAAAAAGGGCATGTATGCTGTTCAAGAGTATTTTTGTAGTTTCAACTTCATTGTGAACTTTTGATAGTTGATTCGCACCGCACGGGAGTAAACAGAACTCCAAGTTGAAGTTGAAGTGCAAGTGCAAATGGTGTTTATCCGTTTTATTTCTACTCTTTTCGCTACTCGAATAAATTTCAATTTTGCAACAAAGCGCGAAAACTTGTGATTCTCTTTGAAACTCCTTTTTTTTTTGTGTTTGGACAGCTTAAACTGTCGTCACTGCGACGCCGCAGCTGACGTCGCAGTCGCAGTCGCTGTCGCCGTCGCTGTTTACCGCAAATTTTTGGCTTTTCGCGTTGCATACTTTTAGGGCGTGCGCATAAAATGCCGTTCGGCGAGGGCTGCAGACGATGACAAATATGCAAATTTATGTTGTGGCTGACAGACGTGAAAACCAAACTAAACAGACAGCAACAGCGACCAAAACTGAAACAGTTTCCCCCTCAGAAGCTGAGGCACGAGCTGTGCGAATATGCACCAAGTGAAAGTGAAAAACTTTTGCCGTGCAACGTGCGTAAATCTGAGCTGAAAAGCATAAAGAAATTTTCCGTATGCATTTGCTCAAGATTTATGAGCTTTTCCCCCCACAAGTTGCGTGCCTCTAATGTGTTCCCCGAGTGAAAGTGGCGAAAGTTTTGTTTGATGTCAGGCACGCACAGCGATGAACGGGAAATGGCAAAAATGAAAACACACTGAGAGCTATGAATAATAAAGTATTTTCGTAAAGCTCTAATTGCTTAATGAAAATAAAGAAACAGAATTAAACATAAGCTAATGTTAAATATATTTTTTGCTATTTTCAATTCCATTAAAAAATATCTGATATTCTTTGAATAGTAACCGATATTTTTAAAAGCATTAAATATAACTATTTATAGGTCGAAATGGCCATAAACAATTTTTTTAAATTTAAAATATGAGACTCTTCAAGAGCATATATTTATAACAATGGCTTAACATTCGCAATAATTTCAAATCCTTTTGCCCGTACATTTTGCAACCCTCACGCATAATTGAAATCAATGCACTTTGTTCGCAACTAAACTTTATTTTCATGCATAAATTTGCATCCAACACAGTTGGTCTGCCACAGCCATAGAGAAAGGAACTCGATCCAATCAGAAATTGCTCCGCAAATACGTGAGGACACGTACAGACTGACCCTCTGAATAACCACAATGCGAGCCATATGCAAATTCCACACCCGAGCCACTCACAGAAAAGCATCGCAATATTTATAAGCGAACTTTTAAAATGTGTTTTCTAATAATATGTTTTTTATATTTCCACTTGCACGCAGAGAACTGGATGATAATTTGATAAGCAGCTTCCCAGAAGGACTTAGCAAATTGACGCAGCTGCAGGAGCTGTAAGTATTATTTGCAGGTATAGATTTACTTAGAGTTAAGTACTCGTAATATTGGGAACAGAAAGAGACAGCCAAAGCTGGCAGCTTTGGCTGTTGTTATTAAAGTTGACAGCGCTACATTTCCTACTTTGTCAGGCGGCAAACAAGCGGAAACTAAAAATCATAACGCATCATTACTTTTCAAATTTACGACAAACTACCGCAAATTCTTTGCTCTCTACCCTTTGCTTAGCATTCGCAGCGATTGCAGTTGCCACATCCTGTAGCCACTGCAGTTGCAGCTCTGTGATTATTTTGTACATCTTTTTAGTTGGGATACATTCGCTTGTTAAGTACAACAATTTAGCTCTATTTTTTACATCAAGCTTGAAGCTGCGTAACTCTATTAAAATAAAATTTAATTACCATAAAATCTATATACAAAACGGAGAATAAATTGAAATTATAATTTTAAAATATACACTATTATTTTTGTTATTCCGAAACTAAAAATTTTTGAAATTCTTTTAAGTTTTTGTCGAGCAAATATTTAGATTTAATTTAATCAAATGCTAAATAAATTGAGCAAAAGAAAGACAATATTAATTAATTAATCTAGTACGAGAACTAATTAATATTTAATAAATATTAACCCTCAAATGCCCAAATCTAAACTTATGAGACAAATTGAACCAAACATTTTTTTCTAAGGTAAATGGTGGCTCCTGAGTTCAAAAATAAGCTCAAAAAGTTTGTGGGAGCTTTCGTTTACCTGTAAGGTGACAAAATATGGATGCGTGTCTCAAGACACTCTTGGGCATTCAAGCATATAAAATTTGTCTGGATGAAAATCTATATTTTGGAAACTATAAGAGCTAGAGACACTATTTTTGGTATGTAAGTTCTCCTATGCTATACGGTGTTGAAGATTTTTTAGATCTTTGATATTTCCCCCCTTTACCCTCCTTTACCCCCCTTTCCACTAGCTCCCACCTTGATCTCGCAAGCTTTAAGAGCCACATCAGGTACAATTTTAACGTCATAGACTTTGAAATTTGGAATGTACGTAGCCTATGGCATTCTTCATTTATGCTGTGAATTGCATTATTATGCGATAAGAAACACCGAAGTTATTTAACATAGAATGTGCTCAACTGAGCGTGCAGCGTCTGCCGCTGTCGGTTGGGTTCGACTGTGGCGTTCCTCCCAACTGATCTGCTTCGTCTGTAATGATAATTAGCTTTAAACCTATGTCTACATTCAAGTTAAGGGTCAAATTCAAGATGTAGACATCATTAAGTGTGACTTTTAATACATTTTCAAATGTCAAAATTATCACATTCCTCGTAATTTTACAGAACAATTCATCGTCATATATAGCAAAATCAAACATATATAACTGTTGCTAAATAATTAATTCCGATAATTTGAAGTTTGTCTGAAATAGTTGTCATACATCGTCTTTTAAGATTTGAATGTTGTTTCCCGATTCTTTTTATAACAAAAAAACACCATTTTGTATGGGAAAATTGTATGTAAAAGTTTGCAAAAAAAAGTACACCTAAATGCCCAAGCGTGCCTCAAGACACTCATAGGTTTTTCACTGCTGCACGGCACAATTTTTATATATTCGCAAAAATAAAACTGCAATTAGTTAGTAAACAAACCTACCTATATGGAAAAAAAGTATCAACTTAATCAAGCAAATTAAAGTCTGTTTAATTAAACCAAACAAATCGCACTCTGCAGCCACTACGTTTCATGTGCGCAAAAAACAATTTTGTGTATATGTCAAAATAAAAGTACCGTTAAAGCTCAAGTGAGCTTTAAGAGCTTTTGATCATATATTTGGCGTAATGTTAGCTTACCGTAAAAAATTGTAAATTTAAATTCCAATAAACAGATTTCTTTAAAATGACAATAATGCGATGAGTGTCTTGAGACACTCTTGGGTATTTGAGGGTTAAAATCATCTTAGAGTTGTAATAACTTTACGAAATATACTCAAATATATACACACTAAAAGCTTATCAATTAACAATAAATAAGTTAATACTTTTAAGCATATCAATTGATTTTTCTCATCTGTTTTTTATCTCTAGATAGTAATGTTATTGAAAAATATATTCAACTCTACATAGCAGGCTTTTTCATTTATTTTGAATTACTTTCAAGCATATCAACTGATTTCCTCTCAGCATATCTTTTGCATTCCCTTCCAAAGAGTAAATAAACTGCACTGTTGTTAGCGTTCATGTAATCTAAGTAGTCTCGGTTACAATTTTGTACTTGCCACGCATTTCCTGCGCATCTGTGGCAACTGTCATTGCAATCGTTGACATCGTTGCAAGTTCGCTTTTTCTCTGCTGCGTTTTTTCAAATGTCTCCCCAAGGAAATTCAATTTCTGGTAAACAGGATAATTATGAGCATGTTAAATGTTGCGATAAAAGCCACGCTGCGATGCACTCACCATGCGCATCTTCAGCCAAAGTCATTGCTATACCCATGATTGGGGAATTAAACTGCACATAAATTCACTTCCTTGGTATGGGCAAATCTAGCACTTTTTCTTGGCTCACATGTGAAGTTGGGTTTTCCCAGACGCTGAAAAATAAACCAATTTAAAAGGATTAAAAACATTTTGTAATGCGCTCAGTTTGCCGACGAAAGTTAACTATCTAAGAAGTGAAGGAACAAATGAAACAGATAAAGAGCTTGTGGGAAAGTTTGTAGCAGTTGTCATTAAGGCAAAAAGGTTTAAATAGTTTACTTATCACTAAACTAACAAGCCTTAAATAACAAAATAGGTTTATCTAAGGGATAATTATATTAAAATTTTTTTAAACAATTTTGAAATTGACAACTAAATCAACCAAATTTTTAATTCTTTAAATTAACTAAATTTTTAAAATAAGCTAGTGGGAACAGAGCAGATCAGTCGTAAAGAATACTACAGTCGGACGTAACTGACAGTAGAAGGGGCTGTACTTTGTTTTTTAATAATCTCTGTAACACTGTCCCAGACACAAGCTATGCGCATATTCACACATATTCAATTGAATGGCCCCTTTGCACAATCTAGCAAATTGTCTGTTGCATATCTTCGCTGTTTCAAACTTGATATGCTTGCAGCATAGGAGAGCCTACATACCGAAAATGATGACTCTAGCTTTTATAATTTGAGAGATCTAGGTGTTCATACGGACAGGTGACGGACAGACGGATAAGGCAACATCGAATCACCTCGACGTAATCATCATGAAGATATATAATTAATGGGGTCTACCACACTTGCACTAACTTTTTAAACCCTTATGTGCATTGTTCAAAAATTCCTGTTGAAAATATAAAAAAGAAATGAAAATTTAAAAAATAAGCAAATTAATAGTTGTGTTTGTAAATTACGTAAAAAATTCAATACATACATAAATTGTTTGCTTTGTATACTTGTAAAAAATTACAATATGGCATATATGTGGGAGTAAGATATCAATGCTATTTCTGTCATTCCCCAATTCACACATATATGTTGTAGAACACAACATAAGGTAGTCTAGTTTTGAAGCTCAACTGAGGAATACTCGAATAAATATTAAAATCTTGCACTAATTTTTAACGAAATTAAACTTTTTAACCGAACTTTTAAACTTTAATTTAAACTTTTGAAACAATAAAATTTTTCAAGAAAATAAAACTTTGGAAAAATCAATTTTTTTTAAATAAATCTGATTTTTTTCTAAGAGATTTTCGATGTTTACTTGTTCGGCCAACCAAAGCAATGCTGTACGCATTCAAGCCCCGATGGGGGGGCGGTACGCATCCACCTTGTATGTGTCCACGGCGTCTTTTCCGCTCTTCCAAAATTGGACCAATGGTGACGGTTCACGTAGCAGTTGGCGTACTCTTCGACGTTGAAAGAACTGCATTGGTTTGGCGAGGAGAACAGACATTTCTCAATCAACTTTAAAAAATAAATTATAATTAATTAACTCTAATAAATTTTTTTTAACACGGAAACTTTTTTTTTTAATAAAAATTTAAATATTTTAAATATAATTTTATTTGTTTATAAAGAGTAGTATGCGCGTTGTCACAGCCTGCAACATCGTTTCGTTTATTTCTTTTGTGTTTATTAACCGATTTCAATGCGCTTTTCTGGAATTCCGTAGAATTTTAACAGCTACTAGTGCGCGTGAAACGCTTGTATAATTCGTGATTTTCAACGTTTCCGCAAACGTTTTGAAAACTAAATGACCAATATTAACCAATACCAAATGACGTGAAATTTATATATCTTATGATAATCAAAAACAATTTTTTTTTAATCGAGGTTGCCAGAAAATTTACGCCCGAAGTTGAAAAATGTTCAAGAAATATGATCGCAAGTGCTTTAATTTTCCTGTACCGCGGAAACTATGCATCCTATCTTCTTATAATGTATCAAGAATATGTGGGGGCCAACTTCAGTCTTTCATTTAAACCCAAAATAACGGTGAGCAGTTTAACGGTTTCGATTTTATGGTAGTTTGTATGCACCATCGATCAAATATATATCGCCCAATATCTGGAAAACGTATGCCCCATTTTTCAATGGGCACATGGTATAAAAAACTATTTCAATCTGTACTCAACTTTATTTCCACCTTAAACACTGACCCAGAAAAGTGTGTGCACTTAAAGGTGAACCCATGCCTTTGTGCATTTCCTGAATGTTGGCCAAGAAAAATGCAAGCAGAGACGATAACAAAATGTGTGGCCAAAAATAGAAACTGATTTTATGCGTAGCAGTTGTCAGAACTTCCCTTCTCCTCCACAAATTGGTGCCTGGCCAAGTTGACTCTCAACTGCAGCTGTGGGAAAGTGGCACTTGCCAGCAGATTGCAAATGTTTATATATATTTATAACTTAAAGCTAAGTATGTACGTTTTATGCAGAGTTATTAACCAGTTTGTGTTTTGAAGTTCCATAACTAGCAATCGCCTGCGCTGGATAAATGACACGGAACTTCCGAGGAGCATGCAAATACTGGATATGAGGGCAAATCCCCTGTCCACGATAACTGCAGGTGCCTTTCGTGGCATGTCCAAGCTACGGAAACTGTAAGTGCAATGAAAGGTTTTCGAATATCATCATTACTTAATGACTTTACTTGACTGTTTAGCATTCTTTCGGATGTGCGTACTTTGAAAAGCTTTCCGGAACTGGAGGCGTGCCATGCTCTGGAGATATTGAAGCTGGATCGTGCGGGCATCCAAGAAGTGCCAGCAAATTTGTGTCGTCAGACGCCAAGACTGAAGAGTTTGTTAGTAATTTTTGATACTGGTGTAGAGCCATGTCTTATGTGTATTCCATTTCAATAGAGAACTTAAAACCAATTCCCTGAAAAGCATCCCAAATTTAAGTAGCTGCAGAGACTTAAGGCTGTTGTAAGTAAATCAAACTTTACATAATCATCTATTAACTACATATATATTTCAATTTATAGAGATCTATCCAGTAACCAAATTGAAACACTGCAAGGACGACCATTTCATGGACTGAAACAGTTGCATGACCTTCTGCTTTCCTATAATCGCATCAAGACCTTGCCCAAGGATGCCTTTCAGGGCATACCCAAATTACAGCTGCTGTAAGTGTGACCAGATATCTGCATTAAACATGGCCTAATTTTACGTGTTCGCAGTGATTTAGAGGGCAATGAGATTGCTTCCATACACAAGGATGCTTTTGCTGCCTTCACAGCTCTGGAGGATCTCAATTTGGGCAACAACATATTTCCCCATTTGCCTGAGGCCGGCCTAAGAGCCTTACTGCACTTGAAGACATTCAATAATCCCAAATTGAAGGAATTTCCTCCGCCGGACACCTTTCCTCGCATCCAGACGCTGATTCTATCCTATGCCTACCATTGCTGCGCCTTTCTGCCTCTGGTGGCCATGTCTGCCCAGAGGAAAACCTCGCAGGTGCAGGAGGCGGTGCTCTTCCCTTCCGATGCTGAATTCGACATGACACTGTGGAATAATAGCATGATGAATATATGGCCACAAATGCGTAAGTATTGGCGGGAAGGAAGAACGAACTTTATCAAATCAGTTCGCCATCCGAATTCCTAAATTTACTTTACTTTCATGAGCCTAGTAAAACTTTTGCGTGAGTTAATTTTGGGAGCTCTAATTTTTGTCCAGAAGAAATTTAAGTACGCTCTACAACAACTTTTTATGAACACAATTTGTATTAGTTGTTGCTATTATGCTGTACGCTAATCAAGTTTAGTTTAGCTTTATTATTCCTTCACATTTCGCCGCTAACCATAGCCACAGTTTGAAAGCCAAAAACTTGTGGCATTCTCCGTCAACGCTTTTAATTTCATTACGATCGGATAACAAACATCGAAGATATTTTACGACCAACATGCTCGATTTTGCAGAGATTACCAAAATACATACTAATGGGTTTTCTACTTTCGGTTACGTCCAACTGTAGCCTTTCACCTGACTGATTTTAAATGGCGTTCAAACCAATTCTTCCGATTTCCGAAAATTTCATTTGGTTTATTCCTGCCTCTAATACGCTATCTAAACTTCTGAAATATTTTTGCAGACAATCTCAGCAAGCAACTGGGCGCCGCCATGCACGATCTGTGGGACTCGCCCAACTACATAAACAACTACAACATGAACGAGGATCAGCAGCAGCTGCCCACGGGCAGCCAATCGCCCAGCAGCTATATGGAGGAGTATTTCGAGGAGCACGACATGAGTGCGCCTGGCACGGGCTATGGCTTCGGTACGGGACTCTTTAGTGGCATCACGCCAGACGACTTTCAACCGGGCTCGGTGCAATGTCTGCCGATGCCAGGACCCTTTCTGCCCTGTGCGGATCTCTTCGACTGGTGGACACTGCGTTGTGGTGTCTGGGTGGTCTTTCTGCTGGCTCTGTTGGGCAATGGCACCGTGGTGTTCGTGCTCGTCTGCTCCAGATCCAAGATGGATGTGCCTAGGTTTCTGGTCTGCAATCTGGCCGCCGCCGACTTCTTCATGGGCATCTATTTGGGCATACTGGCCATTGTGGACGCCGCCACGCTGGGAGAGTTTCGCATGTTCGCCATACCCTGGCAGATGAGCTTGCTCTGCCAGCTGGCGGGTTTTCTGGCGGTGCTGAGCTCCGAGCTGTCGGTCTACACGCTGGCGGTGATCACGCTGGAACGAAACTACGCCATCACGCATGCCATACACCTGAACAAACGTCTGTCCCTACGGCAGGCGGGCTACATCATGAGCGTGGGCTGGATCTTTGCCCTGCTGATGGCGCTGCTGCCCCTGCTGGGCGTGTCGGATTACCGCAAGTTCGCCGTCTGCCTGCCCTTCGAGACGACGACGGGCGTGGCCAGCTTGACGTACGTGATCAGCCTGATGTTCATCAATGGCTGCGCCTTTCTCACGCTCATGGGCTGCTACCTGAAGATGTACTGGGCCATTCGGGGAAGTCAGGCCTGGAATACGAACGACTCCAGAATTGCCAAGCGCATGGCGCTGCTGGTCTTTACGGACTTTCTCTGCTGGTCTCCCATCGCATTCTTCAGCATTACGGCCATCTTCGGGCTGCAGCTGATCTCGCTGGAGCAGGCCAAGATCTTCACGGTGTTTGTCCTGCCCCTGAACAGCTGCTGCAACCCCTTCCTCTACGCCATCATGACGAAACAGTTCAAGAAGGACTGCGTCACGCTCTGCAAGCACTTCGAGGAGACGCGCGTAGGCGGCACAACGGCAGCGCGTGCCGCAGCACGTGGCAAGCGTGGGGCAGCTGGAGAGCTGCCTCCTCCACTGCTGCCTGCTGCTGCAGTGGCCCATCCCCCCGGCTGCCGCTGCCTGCGCATGCTGCCCAGCGAGATGCCCAACTGGCATAAGATGGAGCAGACGCCCACGCTGTGGCAGCGCCTGAAGCGCCTCTGCTGTGGCCCGCGGCGTCGCAAGCAGCGACGCCAACCGCAGCAGCGACGCCAGCGCGCGTACACCGCAGCAGCCGCCAATCCGTATCAATATCAGTTTGCGGAACTGCGCCAGCAGCGCAAGAACCGCGCCAGCTCCATTTCCAGCGAGAACTTCTGCAGCTCGCGCAGCTCCAGCTGGCGCCATGGCGCCAACTCCTCCACTCCGGCGCCACAGCCCAACTGCAGCATGCCACTGAAGCTCATGGAACCGGGCCAGGGTCACACGCACGGACGCAGACGCCACTCGGCCTGGCTGATCACCCGCAAGACCTCTCAGGACTCGAATCTGTCCAGCTCGCGAAACGACTCCTCCGCATCGGCCACCACAGCCAGCACCTCCACATTCCGCTTGTCGCGCTCCAGCGCCGGCAGCAGCACGCCCCTGCCCTCGATTATAGGTGAGTTAATACTAATAACAACGTTTTAAAGTGGGATAATCCTCAGAATATTATTTCTGTTAAAGCAAATTACAATATTTCTAGGGAAACCATGCACTCTTCAGAAGAGAAATCCCAAAAAACATACCTCAGATCGATTTGATTTTTTCTCAATATCGGAAACAATATTCCAAGCGTAACTTTCAGTATTTAAAATATCCTTCCCATAAAAATATTCAATTGCAGCGCACAATGGCAAACAAGCGCACGAGACACTGAGCAAACCACGTCTAGTGCGCCAAGAGGCGGTGCAGGAGGAGGAGGATTCATCGCCGCCCCGTCTAGGAGTTCGCTTTCTGCCCACCATCCCATCTGCAGCGGACAGCTCGGTCATCATGGAAGATGGGGATTCGTCGGCCAATGCCGCTACTGCAGCTGGCGGAGCTGCGTTTCTGGGCATGCCCATGCCAGGGGTTGCGAGTGGCTTCCTGGTGGCGCCTCCTGCTCAATTGCAGCCGGAGAAGCCACCGCCTGATCCAAATGATGCACCGCCATGACCATGCAACAATGGGTTCTGGGGCAGCTGGCGCAGACATAGGGGAAAACCGCAAACGGAGACGTTCCTTTGAGTGTGGCGGGGGTGAAGGGGAACGGAAAGCTCACTGTGTTCATAGATTGTATTCATGTGCATGTTTTGGCACATATTTTTGGAACAGGCATTCAAGTAATCTTAAGTAGTCAATTTGTTTTGAGTTCGAGTCGAGATTATGGCTATCTGTAGTCCAAGAGATGGTTACAAATAAAACAACTTGGAGTATTATGTTATAAACATTAAAGAATATTGTAACTTATTGCTAGCTGTATCTAGGTTAGTTCCCCTATATACTATATACCCTATACCTAGATTAATCTACCCAGACATACATATTTAGCATAATGATTTCTAGCATAGTTTATATGTCTATATAATATTTCGATATGTAATTCGAAAATGCTAAGCATTTGTGGAGAACAAACGAATATAGTTCTTTATAGTAAACCGATTGAAGCGGAATGAAACCAAGCCATAAAATATATTAAAGTTCATCTATTTACACTAAAATTGTGCGTATTATTCATGGGCGTAACCTGGGTTTGATGTGTTCCTATTTTTATTGAATTTATTTTTAGTTGGTTACTGCGAGTTGTTATTTGTGACTAAGCACTCCATCACGATTTATAACTCTAATGCAACTCAACAGCAAATTATTTATTTAAAACTTATATGTAATGTGTTTTGCTTTTACCGATTTGAATGATTTTTACTTTAAACTACGTTGAATGAAAGTATTTATATTTTGTTTTCAATTTTAATATACCTAATAAATATCTCTCAGAACCTTTTCGTTAATTTATATATTTTAGAGTTTGGGTTATTTATCTTTAATATTACTTTACATAGTAAAAATTCTTATATTTTGTATGCATAGATAATTTAGGATAATTTCGCACCCATTTCAATTATCGAAATAACGTCAATTACATTTGTACAAAAAATATTTAAATTAGTAAAGGGTATGGCACGCCAAACAAAGTTAGATTTCTTCTAGAATCCATATTCAAACATACATAAGCTTTTATACAATTCCAAGTCGTTGAGCTTAAAAATGAATTGCGCCAAAAATAAACTTATGAAAAGAGAATAAAAGTTAAGGGAATAAAGGTTATTCAGATGGTTCCATTAATGAATGCATTCCTCTCATAACTAAAGCTTCGTAAATTTGAGCCGCACTGAGACTGATTCCCATATCCAGTTTGACATTTTTCCATTCTAAGGTCACAAATTAGTCCGAGGATTTTTTTATAGAAAATTTTAACAGTAGAATCCGGTTATAGCGACATTCAAGGGACCGACGATTTTACGTCGTTATATCCGGAAGACGCACTATCCGAAAGGAGCAAAACAAATTTTGTTTTTTAATTTTATGGATGCCATGTTCGTAATAGGTTTTAAAATAAAACAAATTAATTTTTTAATCAAAACAAAAAATTTAATACAGTAGAATCCGGTTATAGCGACTTTCAAGGGACCGACGATTTTACGTCGTTATATCCGGAAGACAAAATCCATAATTTTGTTTCTTTTTCGTATTGAAAAAACACAAAATCCATGATTTTGTTTGCTTCTTTAGCATTGTTAAAGAAATCAAATTTTCCTCTTTAAAATCAAAATCTGGCCAAATACGAGATATCGATTTTTTCGACTTTTTACCAAGGTGCCACTATGCGGTAATTTGCGCTATTTTGCCCAACATGTATATGATTTTTGACCCTAACATCCACATTTCTTGACCAAATACATCCATGTTTGGATTTTCATGCATTATTTTTCAATAAAAATCGTTTAAAATCAAAATCTGGCCAAATACGAAATATCGATTTTTTCGACTTTTTACCAAGGTGCCACTATGCGGTAATTTGCGCTATTTTGCCCAACATGTATATGATTTTTGGCCCTAACATCCACATTTCTTGACCAAATACATCCATGTTTGGATTTTCATGCATTATTTTTCAATAAAAATCGTTTAAAATCAAAATCTGGCCAAATACGAGATATCGATTTTTTCGACTTTTTACCAAGGTGCCACTATGCGGTAATTTGCGCTATTTTGCCCAACATGTATATGATTTTTGGCCCTAACATCCACATTTCTTGACCAAATACATCCATGTTTGGATTTTCATGCATTATTTTTCAATAAAAATCGTTTAAAATCAAAATCTGGCCAAATACGAGATATCGATTTTTTCGACTTTTTACCAAGGTGCCACTATGCGGTAATTTGCGCTATTTTGCCCAACATGTATATGATTTTTGGCCCTAACATCCACATTTCTTGACCAAATACATCCATGTTTGGATTTTCATGCATTATTTTTCAATAAAAATCGTTTAAAATAAAAATCTGGCCAAATACGAGATATCGATTTTTTCGACTTGTTACCAAGGTGCCACTATGCGGTAATTTGCGCTATTTTGCCCAACATGTATATGATTTTTGGCCCTAACATCCACATTTCTTGACCAAATACATCCATGTTTGGATTTTCATGCATTATTTTTCAATAAAAATCGTTTAAAATCAAAATCTGGCCAAATACGAGATATCGATTTTTTCGACTTGTTACCAAGGTGCCACTATGCGGTAATTTGCGCTATTTTGCCCAACATGTATATGATTTTTGGCCCTAACATCCACATTTCTTGACCAAATACATCCATGTTTGGATTTTCATGCATTATTTTTCAATAAAAATCGTTTAAAATCAAAATCTGGCCAAATACGAGATATCGATTTTTTCGACTTTTTACCAAGGTGCCACTATGCGGTAATTTGCGCTATTTTGCCCAACATGTATATGATTTTTGGCCCTAACATCCACATTTCTTGACCAAATACATCCATGTTTGGATTTTCATGCATTATTTTTCAATAAAAATCGTTTAAAATCAAAATCTGGCCAAATACGAGATATCGATTTTTTCGACTTTTTACCAAGGTGCCACTATGCGGTAATTTGCGCTATTTTGCCCAACATGTATATGATTTTTGGCCCTAACATCCACATTTCTTGACCAAATACATCCATGTTTGGATTTTCATGCATTATTTTTCAATAAAAATCGTTTAAAATCAAAATCTGGCCAAATACGAGATATCGATTTTTTCGACTTTTTACCAAGGTGCCACTATGCGGTAATTTGCGCTATTTTGCCCAACATGTATATGATTTTTGGCCCTAACATCCACATTTCTTGACCAAATACATCCATGTTTGGATTTTCATGCATTATTTTTCAATAAAAATCGTTTAAAATCAAAATCTGGCCAAATACGAGATATCGATTTTTTCGACTTTTTACCAAGGTGCCACTATGCGGTAATTTGCGCTATTTTGCCCAACATGTATATGATTTTTGGCCCTAACATCCACATTTCTTGACCAAATACATCCATGTTTGGATTTTCATGCATTATTTTTCAATAAAAATCGTTTAAAATCAAAATCTGGCCAAATACGAGATATCGATTTTTTCGACTTTTTACCAAGGTGCCACTATGCGGTAATTTGCGCTATTTTGCCCAACATGTATATGATTTTTGGCCCTAACATCCACATTTCTTGACCAAATACATCCATGTTTGGATTTTCATGCATTATTTTTCAATAAAAATCGTTTAAAATCAAAATCTGGCCAAATACGAGATATCGATTTTTTCGACTTTTTACCAAGGTGCCACTATGCGGTAATTTGCGCTATTTTGCCCAACATGTATATGATTTTTGGCCCTAACATCCACATTTCTTGACCAAATACATCCATGTTTGGATTTTCATGCATTATTTTTCAATAAAAATCGTTTAAAATCAAAATCTGGCCAAATACGAGATATCGATTTTTTCGACTTTTTACCAAGGTGCCACTATGCGGTAATTTGCGCTATTTTGCCCAACATGTATATGATTTTTGGCCCTAACATCCACATTTCTTGACCAAATACATCCATGTTTGGATTTTCATGCATTATTTTTCAATAAAAATCGTTTAAAATCAAAATCTGGCCAAATACGAGATATCGATTTTTTCGACTTTTTACCAAGGTGCCACTATGCGGTAATTTGCGCTATTTTGCCCAACATGTATATGATTTTTGGCCCTAACATCCACATTTCTTGACCAAATACATCCATGTTTGGATTTTCATGCATTATTTTTCAATAAAAATCGTTTAAAATCAAAATCTGGCCAAATACGAGATATCGATTTTTTCGACTTTTTACCAAGGTGCCACTATGCGGTAATTTGCGCTATTTTGCCCAACATGTATATGATTTTTGGCCCTAACATCCACATTTCTTGACCAAATACATCCATGTTTGGATTTTCATGCATTATTTTTCAATAAAAATCGTTTAAAATCAAAATCTGGCCAAATACGAGATATCGATTTTTTCGACTTTTTACCAAGGTGCCACTATGCGGTAATTTGCGCTATTTTGCCCAACATGTATATGATTTTTGGCCCTAACATCCACATTTCTTGACCAAATACATCCATGTTTGGATTTTCATGCATTATTTTTCAATAAAAATCGTTTAAAATCAAAATCTGGCCAAATACGAGATATCGATTTTTTCGACTTTTTACCAAGGTGCCACTATGCGGTAATTTGCGCTATTTTGCCCAACATGTATATGATTTTTGGCCCTAACATCCACATTTCTTGACCAAATACATCCATGTTTGGATTTTCATGCATTATTTTTCAATAAAAATCGTTTGTAAGGCGGCTGGTGGGGGTCTGGCTTTAATATGTAGGCAACTTGTACAGTTAGATATGATATTTATTTGTATGATATTTATATTGATGATATATATGAAAGTGATATAAACATAATTAAATGACTTTTCTTTTGCTGCTGATCTGCTTGCGTTCACTCTTCTTCTTCTTCTTCTTTCTCTCTCGCCTATCGACGACTATCGCCGACCGCCACTTCCAGGGATGGACTGTAACACTTTGCTGGTTCACAGTACGGTGTTCAATTCGTTCGCTCACATTCGGCTATCCTGACATTCGAAGCGTCCTCGCGAGATTCATCGTCTTCGTTGTCGTCCATGTCATCGCTGCTATCAGGTTCTTCTGGGGGAAGCGCACACCAGGGTTTCATCTTGTCAGACGCATATACAGATTTGTAATGCCTCTGAGTACGTTCAGCATTCGGAATATCTTCAATCAGATAACGATCATGGGGTAGAACATGGCTAATCAAAAAGGGACCCTTATAGCGAGGTTCCAGTTTGCGTGACGTGCCGGTGCTGATTGGCTCGTTCTCAACCAACACTAGATCACCAGGTTTGTAGACAGTTGGCTTGGAGCAATACGTA
>JAWNNJ010001218.1:0-128225 GCA_035045125.1 Hypselothyrea guttata | reverse complement strand
ATAAACATTGCTCCTGCTCTTCCTCTATATATTACAAATAACAATAAGTTATAATTTAAATTTGAAAATTGTATATGAAATATAGGGTGCAGAGTATTATATTCTATTCGGTCGCGTCCGACTGCTCCGCTTCGTCCTGACGATTATATTTATAGGTAAATTGCGGTTGATTGGGTTTGTTCTTACTGATTTATTGTTTAAAATAGGCTTTTATCTCTAGGTATGCAACAAATATTGTTAAGCGATTAGTTAATATTAATCGATTGATTCCCCGAGTTATCGATAGTGCACGCTATCGATGTTTGGGCAGCACTACAGGGTGGCCCGCAATAAGCAGATGCAGCGAGAGCTACGCGAGTGCGAGTGCGAGCGAGAGCGAGTGCAGTGGCCTGATCCTCTGCACTATTATCCTCCCTTAGTTGTTGCTGTTGCATTCCGTTAAGCGCCGTGCTCTCGCTCTGCCGCTGCCGCTGTCGCTGCCGACGCTTGCGCTCTCTGGTTGCCTAGGTTACGCTCTCTCGCACGCACGCACGCAGCGATCGCTCTCTCGCTCTCTGCCTGCAATTGCATTCCTGTTTGTCTGCCTCTGCCGCTGCCGCTGCTGCTGCTGCTGCTACTGCGCTGTTGTTGTTATGTTATGTTATGTTGTGTTTTTGTTTTTGCTGCGTTCTGTGCTCTTTTTGGGCTCTGTGCGGCAGGCAGCGCAGTCGCACGCAACATTTACAAAGCGAACGCTGCAGAAAGTGGAAGTGATTCTCTCCAGAGAGATGCGCACCGATCGAGAGCGGTATTTGTGAAAATTGTTAAACATGACGTTGACTGTTATCGTTGTTTACTTCTGTTAAGTGCAGGCAATAACTGTTATTGTTATTCTTACAACAAATGTTGAAAATTCCGGTTAATAAACATCAACAGCATCAGGATTACGATACAACCAACGAACGCAGCAAACATTAAACAAAAATACACAGAAATGAACTAAATTCCAACAAAAACCCACGCTAAAATGTTAACCTAATACTACAACTATTTCTGTTGAAATGTTATCAAAATTTATTAAAATGCAATAAGAGATTTTTTATAAAAAATTCTTTTCTAAATTTATTACGCACTACATCCTATCTCAACGCTCCAAATTCCATTAAGCAAAATCTCATATGTGCTAAGTGTTTACTTTTAACTTGTTCTAAATTTATTTTTAACAAAATTTTATCACGTTACCAAAAATATTTCGAAATCCATACTTTCAACGCTTATCAATTGTTAATATCAAATATTCTACAACTATAAAATTCAACAAATCAATCAATTACAACTTAATACCAAAAACACAAGATATAACTTTTGGATTACCATTTCGACTGCATTTCAATGCCCGCAAAGCGTAAGTAATCACTCGTTACCTTTTCACTCGTTACATTTGAGCGATTGCTTTACAAAACTTGGTTAGGGGAAATAAAGCGGTAGTATTGTATATGAGAAGTTCTAATGGGAAATTACAAACAACTCAATTGGGAAATTTTGGATATAAAGCAAGATTGTACACATTTTCTCAAGCTAGCGAAGTTTTTCGGTGGTGTTTTTAATAATTTTAGAAACAATCAAAATTAATTTGCCAAATAATCACATTCACTTATAAATTTATAAATTAAAATGTATAATGTGTTATTACAACAAAAATAAAGGCGAACTATATATTATACTATCCAAATAAGTTAAAAAGCTTTTATGCAATTTTAATTATCTACATAAAATGTTCCAATAAACTATAGACAAATTCCAATTCTATAAAAAAGTTTTCGAATGTGTGACATTTTTACTACAAATTTGTTATGCAAATTTCTTATGAGCCAAACTCAAGCGTATAATTCCCTAGGGTAGCTCTATGGAGCGTAACTCTGTTTCTTGGCCAGGTTCGTTGTTGGTGTTGTTGCTGCCAACACGCTTGTTTAATTTCTTAGCACTTTTTTAAGTGGCCAAATGAGCAATTAAATAATAATAAGCATTTACAGATTGTTGTTACTTGTGCTTTTATTTTATTTTGTTTTATTTTTTTTTTTTTTTTTGGGAGGGCTATCGCTCTAATGTTTTATGACTCTCTGTAAAGTTCGTTGAACGTGAGCTGAAATAATTTGTAGCCACAGTTGAGACCTCGTTGTTGTTGATTCTGCTATTCTAGTCAAGACAAGTTAACCATATAGGGCATATAGTACACAGAGTAGAACTGTTACATATACAAACACGATATGGTTATACATACTATATAGAGGTATTTCTCCGCTCAGGCCAGCCGGTTCAAATGCTCGGGTAGTTGAGGTTTATGTGCTCTGTGGGCATGCTTTTAAGGTCGACTACTCTTTAGACTGCCTGTCAGTCTGTTCGTCCGTCCGTCCGTCTGCTCATTATAACCCTAACCCTAACCCCATTTGAGTCGCATCGGTAACCTTTTTTAACAGGCGCATGATAGGGCTACGCCCTAAAACACAAATTAAAATCAACTCTTGACGCCGACGTCGACGTCGACTGCATAATGACACAGTGCATCAACTTACCGAGATCACTGTATATGCATATATATTAAAATCAGCTTGGAGCAATATTGGTAGCAATATTACACGATTGAAGTGTATAATGAAACTGGAGTAATTCCAGTATTTATCATGATTAATTCTAGTGTGCTGAGATTATTTTATAAATCTATATAAAACTTATTGTTCTGACTGTCTGATTGCTATACGCGACCTAAATACAAAAATCATTTTTTTCTCGAATTTCACTTTTTGGTTTTCGATATTATTTATTTATTTATTATTATTTATTATTTCCAATCTGTCTTAAGCAAGACAATAAGCAAATTTATATTTTTATAGAAATCAAGACAGAAATTTGTTATACTATATTTTATTATAGTATATTATTATATATATATAAGTATTGGCAAATATATCAACAAATATCCAATAGATAATAATTATAATAAATAATTATATAAAATATATAGTAATATGTATATGAATAAAACCTTTAATGTTTGTGATAAGTTTTTCTGAATAGAAAAATGAGCATTTATTAAAAAATTAATAAATATATATTAGTTTCAGTTTGCTAATAATTTGCTTATTTATGACAAATGTATAATTTTTATATTTGCTATTTAAGCATTATTATATTTATCAATTGAATGTAAAATATTTATAATATATTTATAACACTCTGAGATTTATTTCGTAATATATACAACAAATAAATTTGGCAGATTAATTGTAAACTTTAAATATATTTTATCCGAAACATGCGATTTTAATAGTGATTATTTAAATGTTTATTAATATGTTTTAACTGACTGACTTTAAATATTTATTTCAAATTGGCAATTGAATTTGCTGTCTAGGCCCACTGTAGCGTCTGCCAGAGTTGCCCCTGCCTTGTGCTGCCCACTCTGTTCGTTAACATTAATGTTAAAAGTGCTGCCTGCCAGAAAGGAGCCCCCCTATCCCTCTCCTTGCCTGTGCGCTGAGCTGTCTGTAAAAATAATTAACATTCAAATCAAATTAATTTGCAATTAGTGTGAAACAGCTTTAATGCCCAAGAGGGCGGACCCATGAAGCTACTGGCCAGTGGGCGGGGGGAAATTGTAATAGCTGTAACTTCCGAAACACAACTACATACATATGTACATATATATACGTATGTATGTATATTCTTCGTATTTTCGCAGTGCAAAAACAACATTTATGGCATGTTGGCAGCGACGCTGACGTTGGCGTCGCTGTTAGGCAAATTCAATAAATGTTGCGTCAACTTTGCCGCCGCGTCGCATCGGAAGTAGGCACACAGCCATACTCACTCACACACACACACACTCACGCTCTCACACTGTCAAGCTGACGCTCTCACGGGCCACCCCAGCCAAAGCAACAACAACAATAACAGCGGTAATAACAGCGACAGCTTTAACAGTGGCGGCATCTGACATTCTGTCAAACATAACGTTAACGTTATCGCTTACGACAACGTCAACGTCAACGTCAACTGCGCTGCAATAGCGTAAGGCTTGATGCGTTTTGTTTTCTGCCCTTTCTTTGCTCTTTGCTTTTCCGTTGTTTTCATTTGTTCGTCTGCTGCTGCTGCTGCCTCTTCTTCTTTTTATTATTATTTATTTATTTCTTTTGTTTTGCTTCGTTTTTGTCTCACTTTTATTTTCAAATTTGAATAACGCCGTCGCTCAGCTTCTCAAGTAGTTTTCAAGTTGATTGCATTCTGCCCAGACCGGCGACGTCGGCATCGACGTCAACGTCAACGTCAGCGTCAGCGTCTCCGTCAACCTCGTTGTCGCCTCTCATTCATTTCCCATGTCCCCCTTGTCTTGGCAGAGGGGGCAGCGACAGCGGCGGTGACAGAGACAGAGGCAGAGGCAGAGGCAGTGACGGCGACAGCGACGTCGGCTGCGACTGCGGCTGTAAAAAGTGTTTCTTTGCACCCCACTCAATAAAGGGGTTGCTGCCGCTGATTTTGTTGATGATGATGATGATGATGATGATTATGATGATTATGATGCACATTGCTCATAATGCAGATTCCGCTTTGCTTGCTCTCTGCTTGAGCCGATGGCAAACATCGTCTCGTCTATACCCTACATCCGATAGCCCAACAAGGCATGCCAAACTTGCAAGAGCAGCATCCAAATATATATTAAATAAATTCTAAAATTTAAAATTAAATTTAATAATTGAAATGGAAAAATTTATCAAAATGTTAAATATGTATAAAATAAATATTCAAATAATCGTAAGATTAATACCAAATATATAAAAATATATTCTAATTATATTAAATAAACACTAAAACTTAAAATTTTATTAAAACAATTTAATAAATAAAATAGAAAAATGTATTAAATTGTTAAATATCAAACAAATATTTAAAAAAAAACATATGAAAATAATAAAAAAAATAATAATAACTACATATTAAATATAAATAAATAAAAAAAAATTACATTTGTATATACTACATATATTATGAAATCCTTGTATAACCCTATGGTATAAGATACTACAGACAGTAACAGCAAACCATAACTAATAAAATAAATAATTTTATTCATATTTTTAAACCAAAAAAAAAAAAAAAAAATTTAAATATGATTGGTATGATTTTTTTGGTTAGCTGGGGAGACGTATCAAAATTCTATATCTGCTTAGTGCATAGGAAAACCTACATATCAAAAATGGTATCTCTAGCTCTTACAGTTTGCGAGATCTCAGCATTCATACAGAAGGACAGACGCACATGGCCATATCAACTAAAGAGGGCGTGGCAGAGCCCACCAAGTACATATCGCTCGTTTACCAGAAGAGTGTCATAACTCAAAAAACGCGATTTTTGAGTTAATGGTGCAGTAATGTTCGTTGGATATTAATCTATCTTGTGTCAAAATTTCATTATCCTATCTTCAATACACACAGCGTGAGAAGAGAATATGTCGCTCTACCTTGTATGGAGATACACGGCGTTTGAAAACTTTAAACGCGTTTATCTCGAAACGCACTTTTTTGAGTTATGACACTCTTCTGGTAAACGAGCGATATATATATTCTTGATCAGGATGACGAGCTGAGTCAATATAGCCATGTACATCTGTCTGATATCTAGGAAACTATACGAGTTATAGCAGCCATTTGTAGTATTTAGGTACCTATATACCATAACTAGATCTAGTTTACTTCATATGTTGGATGCCACGCCCATTTACACCCTAATCGGTAACAAACAGAAGCTTGTTATCCAAAATACTATATACTCTCTATAATTATATATGTAGTATATCATTTGATTGATTAACAGCGCTATGTTAGCTTAACAGCTGCTGTTATACTTAACAGAAGCAGGCTGTTAGCAACAGGATTGTCTGTTCTTTCACATGCCTTCAAAGGTTGCCTTTCAGTTTCCAATTTCCAGTTGTATTATCAATTTTTTGCTGCTGTTTTTTCTTTTTTTTTCGGGTATATCTAGGTTTTTTGTATGTTCTCATGACCCCTCAGCTAGCGCTTTAAGCTGCTGTTATGCTTGTTTTTTTTTGCTCTTTGACAGGGTATTCTGACTGATGCTGAGCAGACAGCGTTTTTTATCTACGTTTTTTCACATGCATGTGGAAGCAGTGCCACCCTAAGGGCGCAAAGTAGCTGCTTCCCTCCCCCCTCCCCCCCTTCTTTTTTGCATCTTTTTTATGTTTGCTTACGCATAGATATTTTGAGGCTGAGAGCTCGTTTCGCTTGGCGATCGGCGTCTGGAACTTCCCACGATCCTTGTGGACGTCTCTACTGCGTGTCTGTGTCTGTGTGTGTGTGTGTGTGTGTGTGTGTGTATCTGTGTGTGTCATAAATACTTTTAATTAACTGTGTGTCTGTCGCTTTGTTGTCGCTCTGCTTCAGCCCAACTGAGAAAGAAAAGGAAAGTAAAGCAGAGGCTAGAAGAACGCCCTGGGGCGTGAATCTCGCGACTAGGGTTGTCAAATATTTTTTGGAAACATATTCTGAAAGATATTTTCCGATTAAAAAAATCACAAAAACATTTAATATCTTGGACATTTTTGATATATTTTTTTATTCCCACGAAAGAGAATGTAAAAGAATGTAATAAAATGATTATATAACACTATGGTACAAGTCACTACATACAGTAACATTAAGCCATAAACAAATAAATAAATCATTTTATATTATTAAAACAAAAATTAAATTCTCTGCCCCATAATAAAAGGTTTGAATAATGTAATAAAATATGAAATCTGAATAAAAAATGTTGTGCACAAATCGAATATTACCTCCTTCCTTCTTCCGAGTCAAACAATTTGTCTGTTAAATATCTTCGCTGTTTCTTACCCGCTCGTAATGTTATTCACATTATCGATTGATACCATAGGTATATATTACGTATATATTCCAAGTAGCTTTACAATTGACGCTGTTGTGATTTGTTGTGGATAGCGTGGGAGGTATCAAAATTCTAAAACTCAAAATTATTAATCTGTTTAATGCATTGAACAACCTAAATACAAAAATTGGTATATAGTTCCTATAGTTTGTAAGATCTAGGTGTTTATAAGGACGGCTATATTGACTCAGCTCGTCATCCTGATCAAGAATGTATATTCTTTGCCACGCCTCCAGGGTGTTACATACATTTCCCACCCGCACTAACTTCACAGACTCTTTTTTAATACTTTTGTCAAGTACAGGGTATAAGAAATCGTATCGATTGATATTTCGACGCATTAAGAGAAATATTTCGCTGGATTTTAAATTATTTATTTATGTATGTGGAATAGATACATGTGTACTCAACATACATACATTTATTTTTGGCAGTGTGTGCGTAGCCCAGTTAGCGATCGCTACGTACATACATACATACATCCATACATACTACATACATATTTGAGCAGATGTGTTTGCCTAGTTCATTGAACTGCCCACGAATAAAAAACACTTCACGCAGTCCATAAAAACAATAAGTACAAAATACACACACACACACACATACATAGCTATGTTAACGCTTAACAGCGTCGCTGTTAAATTCAACTATTATTCATAGCAATTTGTTGCTGAGAAATTGCTGCTTGTTGAGCAACATTGTTGCGACGAATGAAAGGCACAGAATAACAACATAAACAAAAACAAAAACAACAGGCACGCAACATGCGTAGTCAACACACAGACACATACATGCATACATAAATACATTCACACGCAGTTAAAGCTGAAAAGACGTTGAGTAAAAGCAGGCAGCACATACACGACATACATACATACAAATACATACGTATATGTGCCCAAGCATGTACATATTTACATTTGTATACGTGATTTGTACATGGCTCTGCCGCTGCCGCTGCCTCTGCCTCTGCCGTGGGGGCTGGTGGGTGCGCCGACAGCGAAGTTGGCGGCGATACGTCACTTCCGTCTCTCGGTGTTTTTGTAGCCGGCATGCAGGGTTGCCACAGCAAATAAAAATGCCCCGATAATTTTTAATTTTATTAATTGAATTTAAAATAATATTGATAATTAAATAATTAAATTAATAATTGATACAAAATGTATCATAGTAATAATATAATATAATAAATAGTAATTATCAAAAAATGTACATAATATTACATATAATTTAATCAATTATAATAGTAATAGTTTAAAATATAAATGATAAAATATATATATAATAATAAAAGGTAATATTTATGATGATTTTTTTTTGGGGATGTGGAAATGTTTTATTAAAATAATAAAAGTAACCGTGTAATGCTCGCACCTACCAAGAACCACTCCATAATCAGACCTATCTCCACGTAATAATAATAAAGAGTAAATAAACTTTTTCAAAATTGAAAAAACACCATTTTTAGCACCACTGTGGCCATTGCGCCGGCATTTAAGCCCACAAGCGAGAGCGCGGCTCAACTGCACATACATACTCGCATTCACACGCACGCACACATGCACACTCGCGCTCACATACACAGCCAGCCTGCCCACCTCCGGTCTGGCATCCACATGCCACACTGAGCAAAGCAAACGGCCTACGATCCACTCACACCAGCGCTCTCAAAATGTTTGCCCACTCTCTCTCTCTCGCTTGCTGGCTGCCGCTCTCGCGGTATGAGTTCGAACGTTCGCCCTGGCGAGCGAACATGTTCGAGTTGGCTGGCGGCGCTGTTGAGCGAAACGACAAAATTCAAATTGGCGGCAGCAAATTCGCCGCAATCAGTTTTTCGCACACGCTCCGCACTGCCGGTCGTGCCTGTTTGTTGTTGCTGTCGTCGCTGCGTTGTTTTCGTTTCGTTTCGCTGTCGTTCGTCGTTGGTCGTGGTTGTGTCGCTGCTGCTGCCCCCGCTGCTGCCTGTTGTGTGTGGGGCTACACGAAAAGTAGGCAGAAGACGGCGCAAAAACGTAAAGCGCAGTAAACTCGCCCGCGTGTTGATTAAATACAATTAATTAAACAAAATAAAAAAATTAAATAAATAAATAAGCTCCAAATAAATGCTAGCTTTATACAACGTCGTATAAGCAAAAAAGTTGCAAAAACAACAACAAAGAGCAGCATACGTTGCAGTCGACGTCGCCGTCAGCGTCGCTCCTTACGTCGCAGCGCTACATAACGTCACGTTTGCCGCTGCCGCCGCAGTCGCCTCGTTACGTTTTCTCTGTTCGCGTTGGCTCTCCCGCTCTCTCTCTCTCTCGGATTCTCTTTTCGCTGTAGGTTTGCCGGCGACTCCATTTACTACGACGTCGAAAAAGACGCTCAGGCCTCACTTTGCGTTTACGTCGTGGCCCATGAAGTTCGTTCAGCGCGAGAAATGTGAAAACTGTGAAAACTGAGAAACTGAAAAACTGAAAACTCTTGAGCAAGCAGAGAATGCAATAAATCAGCAGCAACAACAACAACAACAAGAATCAGTTTAGCGGCAGCAGCAGCCACAACAATTATGTGATATCTACAACAACAACAAACAAATTATTTTTTTTCGCTCAGCTGCTGACGTCACATGGCAAAGAGGCGCATAAGCAGCTGAAAAGCACGAAACGAAGGAGGCAGAGGAACAGCAGAAGAAGCGGCGGAGAAGCGGAGAATGAGCAAAAAATGTACATGATGAAAAACGCAAAATAATGAAAATATGAAACGTGTGTGATATTAAATGAGCGCGACGCTGGCGGCGGCAGCAGCAGCAGCAGCAATAACAGCAGCAGTAACAGTAACAGTCACAACAACAGCAACAACGTCTGAAACAACAATTAACACAAAACAGCAACAACAGCGACTGCGACAGCGACAGCGACGTTGGCGGCAGCAGCGACGTAGACGACGCAGGCGACGGCTGGCAGCGGCAGCAGCGACGTGAGGCATTTTCTTTTGCTTCCTTTTCCTGGTAGGTTGCGTTTTTAAAAAAAGCAGAAGAATCGGGAATAATGTCTCCATAAATAATAAAAATAAAAAAGTAATTGGGCTTAACATAAGTGCAGCTGTTAAGTCAACTGTTAAGGCAACTGTTAAAGCAACTGTTAAGCTGTGTAGGTGTGTGTGCCGACAATTAATCATTTTTTCATGTTTGCTTTGCGCTGCCTCGAAAACACCGTTAATAACCTTTAAATGCCTTTTTCTGTGCCTGTGTGTGTCTGTGTGTAAAGTCGCATTTAATTCATTTATAAATAGCCAACTTCTAAAAGCTTCCGCCCCCCACTCGTAGCCCACGACAGTTAAACTCCACTTCTGCTCCACATAACGTTAACATCCCACCTGCGCCTGTAACAGCAAAATGTTATTGCTAACATAACAGCGCTTGACAGCTGCCATCTTAACAGCGCATGGGCGAATGTCTGTTAGCCAACATAACAGCTGTAATCTTAACAGAGTGTTAGCAAGGTGTGGGAGAATGTCTGATAGCCTGCTAAATCGTGTTGTCAATATATGCCAGAGAAAAACAGCTTTTTTTGGCGGGAAGAAATAAAGCTCAAAACAAGCTTTTTTTTAAGTATATGATTTAAATTAATGGTGTTAGGGAAAATATTGAAAAAAAATAAATAAATAAATAAACAGTAACAGTCCTAGTTTCTTATATTCGTGTTAATTTTTTTTAGAGTTTAACAAGTTTTCTATCAAAAAATCCTCAAAAAAGCTTGGATTGGCGATAAATTGCGAATTTGGCAACAGTGCTGCTAACATAACAGCTTTAATCAACAGCTGTAATCAAATAGAACGTTAGCAAGCTGTGTTAGCCTGCTAACTTTACAGCTCCCAGCAGTAGCGTAATCTTAACAGAATGTTAATAGAGTGGGATAAACAGCCTAACAGAGTGTGGGAGAGAGATAGCATTTTGATTTTTATGGAAATGCGTCATGCAACACACATTAATTATTTTGATTAATTGTATGCAATTTAACATTGACAAATTAATTATTTTCATTAATTTAACCAATTTAACATAGGCAACGAAGACATCAAATCGAAAATTACAATTAAATTACGAAATTAAATGAAACCCAAGCAGATTCTGTTAAGTTTGCCATTGTGGCATTTTTGCTGCTAAGCTTATCGCAAGGGATTTCCCCGAACTCTACGTGAACGCTGCAAGTAATCCGACTTCGCAGTAAGTTCTCTAACCCCCACGGCATTGAATTTCCTGAATTTTCCACCCACACAAAAGCTGGCCAACTGCCCTTAGCCAAAGCGCAAAATTGTTGTTTGCAATTTGTTGGCGAAATTATATTTTGCGACGCATTTTTTGCGCCATTCTTCCATTCTCTTTTGTGCTCGTCGTGCGCCCCTCTCCCTGTCTCTCTTTCCGCCTGCTGCCCACAAACTGGCAATTACTTTTGGCGAAAAGCAGAAAGCACAAACAAAAGGCTAAAAGAGTCTGCAGAGCCCAAACAGCGTGCTGTTAAGTTGGCTTACGTTTCGACAAGTAGAAAAACAACAATTGCATTGGAAATAAAAATATAATATTTATTTTATTAAACTCAGCTTATAAGCTTTTTTTTAATTAAATTACTAATTATATATTTAATTAACATCTGAAAAAAGTAACTAAGAGTTTGTAGTTTATTTAAATTCATTATTATTACACAGATTTATAGTATACTTACTAATGATATAAACTAATTTAAGCATTTAATTATTTATAACATTAAATGTATAAATAATTAATTAAATAATACATAAATTGGGTTTTGATATCATTTGTTGCCTTAATAATTATAAAACTACTATTTCAATTAATAAATATAAATATAATTAATAAATAAAATAATATAAATAAATGATATAATTATTGGAATTAAAAATAATAATTAAAATAAATAAATAATAAAAATAAATTAAAAAATAAACATTTACTATAATAATAAGTAAAGTGAATAATTTTTTTTTTTTAATGTATTTTAATAAGTATAGAATCAGTACAGCAATAGAATGTACTATAACAACACATGTATGTATATGAAATGTAGCCAAACCCCATATCACAAAGCATGAGGACTTAATTGTTATAGATTAACCAAGGGTTTTGGCAAATCCTAGACGTTTGAGTCGTCTTAAAGGGCGAGCAGGTAAAAGCCCTCTGGCAAGTCGGCTGCGGTGGATCAACAATCTGTCACTGTAACGACTTGTATGACGTCCAATCTGATCTTCAATTGTGGTGATTTTTAGATCTCTATGTAACGTGGAGCCACGCACATACCAGGGACAGTTAGTAATTTGTCGCAGTACACGGTATAAGTGAATAATAAATAAATAAAAAAAAGTACAATCAGCAAAAAATATAATCAATAAAATTAAATACATATAATAAATATAAATAAACCATAAAACTTAATTAAACAAAATAATTATTTATGCACGCATTCCACACAATGTATTTGGGCTCCACACTAGCAGCAGCGCAACATTGACTTGGAATGTGGAACGCAACTGTCAACGCTTGGCGCTGTCGCTGTCGCCGTCGCTGCCTCTGGGCCTAACATCTGTTAGCTCGGGCAAAGACAAAAACAAAAGCAGCTAAAGCGGCCGGCATCCAGCTCTCCAGCCGCCATTCGTGAAAGCGGAGCAGAGCAGAGCAGCAGCATCCCACTCTCTCGCTGAAGTGCTCTCTCTACTCTCACACACACACACACACACACACACGCACATTTGCACTTGACTGAGCGAAGCAATACACAAAATTCTGCTTTCCCCTCCCCTCCGCTGCGCCCGACGCTCGCTGAATGGTTTTTATGGCAATTGTAGGATGTGTTAATACATATGTACATACACACATACATACGCGATGTACATATGTAGTTTTGGTTCTTCTTCTTTTGTTATTGTGCTTTGCATCTGTGTTTGCTACTGCGCATGCAAAATGCTGTGCAAAAAGAAAGCGAAACTTACGTGTGCGCTGCAGTCGACGGCGACTGCGGCAGAGGCAGCGCAGCAGCAGCAGCTGCTCTCTCTCTCAGATAATACATACATACATATGTATGTATGTACAGATCTAACATGCATGTTAGCGTGCAGTGTGCACATAATTGATGCAGCATTAATTAACATTTGATAAATTAATAAAGCTCTTTGGCTGTTACTCAACAGTCCCGTTACGACTGCGACTGCATTAGAAGCCGCTGCCCATTGGTCACGGGCTAACGGCAATTGCTTTCTTCTTTATCATTATCATTATCATGTTCTCGCGTTTTCCTTACCAATTTACTAGAAAAAACCGTCGTTCTTGTGTACTCACTTTTCTCTGCTGTTGTGTACGTTTGTTTGTTTGTATGTATAAATAAAAGTGTTGTTTGTACTTCTAGCTTTTTCTGCTTTATCAGTCGCAGTCGACTGCGGCTGCGCGGTCGACGCGCTGCGATCTGTTGCGTCGCGTCGTCAGGTTGATTGAAAAAAGCTGCTCGCGTTTTGTTTGTGTTTGTCTCGATGTTACTCTCTCCCTCTCCCTATATTATTTACTTGGTTTAGGCCAATTTTCCAACATTTTCATGTTTCCTTCCCTGTTTGCATAATGTTTTCTTCGTTTTCCAGTCACAGTTGCATTTCTTATTTGCCCTTTGCGTTTGTTTTTATTAGATAAACACACACACACCAGCACATACGATAAGCTGGCAGTTACAGTGCACTGTTAACGTAACAGTTCGCTGTTACGCATAACATTTCACGCTGCCAAGAAAACTTGCAACCAACTTAACTTCAAAAGTTAGCAGTAATTGAAAACAATATTAATGAGAAAATACTAAGATAAATAATACTAATATTAAGAATATGTTTATAATAAAAATTCCAACAACAACGATGTATATCGATTTAAATTTAAACTGAAATTTATAGTGACTAATGCAATAATTTATAAATTTCATACTTGTGGCATTAGGATTACATATCTAAATAAATAAATGAAAATAAAATACTTGAACAAAAGTACAACAAAATAAATAAAAAAAAAATGAAGCAAAAATACAAATATTTGTAAATAATACTATTTATAAAATAATAAATTAAAGAAAAACAATAATAATTAGTAATAAATAATAAACAGGATTAAACAAATTATTAAAAATAAAATATGTATATATAAATAGTAGGTTTTCTTGAAACTTTTCACCATTAAAGTTTGCTTTTAGCATTGGGCTTAAACTGTCTTAACGGCCAATAGACCGAAATTGGCATAACTGTTTTAGCCTCTGCTCTTGCGGCGCTTCTTCTGAAGCCTCTTGTGTAATTTTATACCTTGGATCGAGTGTAATTTTAGATGCTCGAACTACCAAACTACCGAACTACTTGTTAATGCAAATATTTCGTGTGCATTTAAATGGAGAAATTGGCGATAAGGACCTACCTGTCTACCCTTTTAGTATTCTCCCTGTCTTGTCATTTTTTCCACAAATTTATGCATTATTTGTTCATTTTGTGTAATGTGATGTGGGCACATTAAATTCATTTTGTGTGGGTTGCGTATAGTATTTCCATGTTTTCGATTTGAATTACCAGAACAGAAAGAAAAGAGAACTCGCCGGCCTGTAAACAGATACCGTTTTTGGCTCACAAAGTAGAAGCCAAAAACAACAACGAAATCTCAACGAAGCCTGGACCAGTGTTGCCGGATTTTGGGCACGCGCGTTAGCTGAAAATAGCTAGAAGTGTAGGATAAATCTAAATGCATAAAAACAATTATGGTTTGTTTTATGATTTATTCATATGATAATAATAATAATAAATAATTTTCTTCTGGATATTGAATTTATCATATAATGAACAAATTTTAAAAAAATATCGTATACTTTAATTTTCAATTAAATTTCTCCATTGTTCTCGTAATTTTGGTTTATTTGAATTAGTTACGAAGCTTAAATATTTTTCTTTTTTATCAATGCAAGCTAAATCTGCATCAAAATAGAGTTTGGGATAATGGATGCTCCAGCTTTTAAGATGTACGCCGTCGTGCTGATCAAGAATATATGTATTTTGTGGGTTACACACATATTAATAGGTTTAAATTATTTTTAAATCTTATAAACTTCAATTTTCAAATACGCTAAATCTAGCCTATAATAGGCCAAACTGGCAGCACTGGCCTGGACTTGCAATCCATAACGAGCGAGCACGCAAGCATGTGAGAGGGAGAGCGCGAGAGGCTGTTAACTAGCAGCGCGCTTGCTGCTGACGTCGCAGTCGCAGTCGCTGCTGCTGCTGCTGTTGTCTACCTGCGCTGCTTTTGCTTATTTCTTGCCAATTTCAGCAAATTCCACGCGACGTTCCGTTCATTTTGCGCGTTTGGCATGCTATATTCTGTGTGTGTGTGTGTGTGTGTATATAGTATGTATGTATATTGTGCATTTGTATTTAAATTCATTTGTTCTGTTTGAAATAAACGTTTGCCGTTTCCCCCTCTCTCCTCTCACCATGGTTCATTTGTTGCTGCTGCAGTTAACAGCTCGTAAAAGCTTGCGCCGCCAACAACAGCGCGTTAACAGAACAGCGCATGTTAAGCAACATGGCATGGCAGAGAGAGACGGGAGAGCGGGAGAGCAAGAGACGTAGTTAATTGTTTTTGCAACGCTTTTAGCCACGACATTTGGCCCTGTTCCGTTGTTGTTATTGTTTCTTTACGCTTCTTTAAGCTTTTTAATTTGCCTGCCTGACAAAGAGCAGCAAAACGGCAAGAAAACTGCCACAAGTCGTCAGCTCTGCTTCTAATGAACGAACAGTGATGAAAGAGGAGAGGGAGAAGGAAAGGGCGATGGAGAGGAAGAGGAAGACAACGATGGCCAAAAGCGGTTAATACAGCATTAACTATAACGTTACTCTCTGCTGTGTCTGCCTCTTTCGCCTTCCCCTTCCTACCTGTTCTCGTCTCTGCCTTTCTCTGCTCTTCTGGGCTTATTGATTGGCTCAATACTTTTTATGCTGAGTTTATTGACATTTGCGCCTGCGCGACGGCAGCGGCAGAAGCAGCGCAGCGGCAGCGACGCCAACGCCGACAGCGACAAGCCACGCTTTTTTATTGCTTTTATGTTAGAAATATTTTTGGCATTCTTGCCGCGAGCTTTGCTCAGCGCGTGAGAGCGTCGAATAGGGGAGGGGGGAGAGGGAGAGAGAGCTTATACATAATTCAAAATGGTGACCGGCCTCTGCGCTTTATCAGCAACAACAGTTGCTGTTATTGTTGCTGTTGTTTAGTTGCAGCTCAGTGGCAGAATGTTAATGTTATGTCAATGCAGACACAACAGCAACAGCAACAACAACAGCCAAAGCGTAAACATAAACACGAGGCGAAAATGGGTCGAAAAACAATAACAAAAAAATGGCGCGAAAGTTTAATGTGCCAATTGCATAAGTAAATGGAAATTTCTTGGCATAAATAAGCAAAGGGGAGCATAGTTTAAAAGCACAACAGAAACAGCGGGGAATGTTGTAAAACATCAATCAGAATATTCACAAAATATAATTCATTAAACAATAAAAATAACATAAAATATTACTATAAATAATGTTGATATAGTATATAAAATATAAATAAAATGATAAAATATAAAATAAAATACAGTAATCGAATAACAAAGATAAAATACAAAATCAAATGCGATTAAAACATTTATACAATTTTAAATAAACTTTAAATAAAGAAATGGTTACAGGGTATAAATATAGAATAAAATAAATAAATCCAAGACTTGCCCTAGAAAGTTGCCCTTGATATTTAATCGCTGATTCAGCAAATCGATACAGTTGAGATCTATATATAAAACTAATATTATTTTTATGCATTTGTTTATTTGCAGATGTGAAGAATCCCTAGGTGCTAATTTAGTTGATAGGCGCAAACAAAAAGTACAATAAAACCCCTCAAACACACACACACACACACGCACACGCATCCGCATACACAAATATTCACTGAGAAACGCGCAGCGAATTTGCAACTGGGTGGCAACGTCATTAGCTGGAGCGCTTAAAAGTATGCTACAACAAAAATCCACTGGCAAGTGCTGCGCTGCCAGGCCAAAGTCGACGTAGCAAGAAGAGAAAAACACACATACAGCACACACACACACACACAGACAGAGGAGAGAGAGTGAGAGAGGAGAGAGCGCTTACTAGCAGAGGCAACAACAGCAACAACTATTTTTGTACAAACTGCAGGCAGCGGCGACTGCGAAATGTCGAAATATTTTATTACCACCGCGCCCAACAGCAACACGCAACGTCAACACCAACAACACCAACACCAACAACAGCTCTATGCTAGCGGCAACAGCTCCCAGGTGGTACGCAAGCTCAGCTATGGCCTCATTACCAACACCAACAACAACAACACCAACAGTAACAACAACAACATCAGCAACATCAACAACAACATCGTGATCAAGAGCGAAAAGCTGCTGGACATCGACTACGATAATGTTAACAACAGCAACAGTAACAGCAGCAACAGCAGCAGCCACATTGCCGCCTCTGTTAACGCTAACAGCAGCGGCGTGGCTGCCCACCTGCAAGATCACGTCTACATAAGTCTGAGCAAAGGCGTCGGCGGCACAACAACAGCAGCGAGAACGCCTGCAACTGCAACGAGCATAGCAGAGGCAGCCAGCATACAACAGCAGCAGCATCAACAGCATCAACAGCAGCAACAGCGGAACGGAGCTGGCGGCAAAATAAACGATATCACGCAATATTACAAGGTGAGTGTTATCGATAACAGAGGCAGGGCTGCCACATGAGAAAAGATGTAAAAATAAATGAATGCAATTTTATTGGAAAATATCAATTAAATAACGATAATTTCCAATGAATAATAATGTACAAATTAAAAATTAGATTAAAAACCAACAAATATTTGCTAGACATGTAAATCAAAAATATTAATTTACAAAAAAAATAAAATAATTAAAAAACAATTATAAAATGAATAAAAGTTACTTATAAAATGTTAATAAATAAAATTCTTTTATTTGCCAATAAATCAAATCAATAAAACTACTTAAAATTTATTTCTGCTCTGCTAGAAACAAAAAAATCAAATTTAAAATTATTTATTTATTTTTAATAACACTACGATTTTTGGCGATATAATTAAAAATTAAAATAAACAATAAAATTGAATTAATAAAATAAAGCTGTTTGCTGACATAATAACAAATTAAAATAAACAATTAATTGATTTAAATCTATCGTTTTAAATTATTTACTTTAGGTTAAAGATATAAAAATATTTTTAATTGGTTGACAATATAATCATAAATAAAAATAGACAATAATAGAATACAATATTAAATTCATAAACATAAAATACAACGTTGCCATAGTCGAAAAACACCAATTTTGGCACCACTGAGTGTCGATTGTGGCAACCGTGACTCTCAATATGCTAAGATCAACTCACCACACTCGCTCTCTCTCTCTCTCTCTCTCTCTCTCTGTCTGTCATATACGAAAACTCACCACAATTGCTCTACGCTCTCTTCGTCTCTCTGTCAGGTTAAACGCCGGCCGAACGCCACCCACGAGATCCATCCGAAGAAGCAGGCCAAGCAGAGCATACAACATCAGACTGTCAGCTACAACAGCAGCAGCAAGCAGCAGCAGCATCAGCAGCAGCAGCAGCATCGCTATCAGCAGCAGCAGCAGCAATACGAGATCGAACACGAGGAGGACGACGATGTGGAGACGAGCAAGCCGGCGACGCATTCGCATTCGCAGCATGCGCAGTACGCGCGTGCCTCGTCGCAGCAGCAGACGGCGACGCATCAGCAACAGCATCAGTCTGTGGCAGCCTCAGGCTCAGCTGGCGGCACAGGTGGTGCCGCTGGAGGTGGCGGGGGGGATCGGAATCGAGCCGACACCTCATTGGGCATACTGACCAAGAAGTTTGTCGATCTGTTGCAAGCATCGACGGACGGCGTCGTCGACCTGAACGATGCCTCCAATCGCCTGAGCGTGCAGAAGCGTCGCATCTACGACATTACGAACGTCCTGGAGGGCATCGGCATCTTGGAGAAAAAGTCCAAGAACAACATCCAATGGCGCGGAGGTCAATCCTTCGTCTGCAGCGAGCGGACGCGGCACATTGAGGCGGAGAGCGAGCGGTTGGAGCAGCAGGAGAACGAGCTCAACACGCTCATCGATCAGGTGCGCGGCGATCTGGCCGAGATATCCCAGCAGGTGGACAACATCGGTGGCATGGCCTACGTCACGCAAAACGACCTCTTGAACGTGGATCTCTTCAAAGATCAGATTGTGATTGTGATCAAGGCGCCGCCAGAGGCCAAACTTGTGGTAAGTTCCAAAAGGATCCGGGAGTTACAAGAGTTACATGGTAAAAATAATAGCTTTCAAATGTTCAATAAGTGCTTTAAGAACTAAAAAGCTTTGGCAAAGCTTTAGAACTTAACAAACTTTCAATTAACTAAATACTTATGGAAAGCTCAAAGCTGGAGAACTTAGATTTAAATTGTCTAGGAGTCTGATGTTTCTTTTATTAGATTTACAGATACGTAAGAGCGTAACATTTAAATTAGTCTGTAGAGCTGGGGATTATATAGATAATCATATATCTTTTAGTTAAAAACATCTTTAAAGAGAAGATGTAAAGAGCTTCAAATAACTGTGAATAGAAGAGGTTTCAAACAGCTTCAAGTGTACACCAAAAGCTTTAATACCAGAAGAAGCTTTTAAAGTGAGAACCTAACCTAACAGTTGTTTCAAATACTCGACGCCATGTTGAAGTTTTACTGCAAGTATTCTTCTACCCACGGAACTGTATCCTTTTGTGCATTTAGTACACCCTTTTGTCTCGAATAGACATGTTTAGAACTGATTAAAACTGATTTAAATGAGACACAACGTGAAATAGAAAGAATCTTCATTTAGTCGGTCCCTATTCATTCGCGCGACGTCAGACTATTGTGCTTCTTCTTTACGTCTGCATGCCATTAAACATGACGGCCTATTTTTAGATACTGCCGCACAGACGGCGACAAGCGACGCACTGCAAAATGGAACACACCCTGGCCCCTCTTGCGCCGCCTTGCCCGCTTCTGCCCACAACTCAACTCGATACACTCTCCTCTAGCAGCATCTAACATTTTGATATCAAACAACAAAATGCGAGAATAATATATGTAAAATCAGAATGCTCAATTTGCGTATAGAGAAACAACAAAAGTTTTCCTCCAATTGAAAATTCGCGCAGTTTTTCCAAGTTGCGCTGGCTGATCTGTTAGCCACGCACTATTTATAAATATTTCGCTTAATGTTTCCGCTCGCCTTGAACTGTTTAATGAACTCCGAGTCGCACGAGCGAAGCAACCAAAACTATTGAAGGTTCTTTGTTTTCAACGAGTAATATCGGTTAGGAATGCCAATTTTATTTTATTTTAAGATTAATTAAATAACTACTTTGCAATAAATAATATGGTTTTGTACGCCATAAATTAGCATAGCATGAGAATGAAAGCAATAGTTGAGCAGCGGCAACTGAAAAACGGCAACAGCGCAAAGCCATGCTGTTATATAACTGTTAACTGCTAAGACACTGTTACAACTACGATTTACTAATGACATTACTGTTATTCTTTCTCTCGCTTTCTGTTAACAGCTGCCCACAACGAAAGTGCCGCGTGAGATTTATGTGAAGGCAGAGAACAGCGAGGAGATCAACGTGTTTCTGTGCCAGGACAATTCTCCGGAGAATTCGCCGATTGCAGCGCCCGGCTCTTCCGCGGCCTACGCGCCCGGTATGGGCAAGAGCACCGGCGTGCGTACGGCGACCTCGACGCGCCTGCATCATTTGAACAATCCGCGTCTCACGGATCCCCTGTTCAATAACATTGATGCCATGAGCACCAAGGCCTTGGGTGAGTGTCATCGATGCAACGATAAACGATAACGATAACGATTGGTTGATTTTTCTGTTAGCTTTGGGCCATCCAGCGCATACGCAACGCCTGGCAGCGCAACGCGACCTCACCAAGTCGATTGAGGAGGTGGCCAAGCAATCCCAGCCTGAATATAATAATATTTGTGATATCGGCAATGTCAAATATGAACTGACCTCGCCACAGCACCAGCAACTGCAGCAGCAGCAGCAGCAGCAGCAGCTTACTGATGATGATGAGGATGATGATGATGTGGATGCTGAGCTGAATCAGTTGGTGCCAACGTTAACCAGGCCGGTGGTGCGCAGCAATCATCATCAGCAGCAGCAGCAACATCAACAGCAGCAACATCGGCAACATCTTCAACAACAGCAGCAACAGCAGCAGCAGAGTGCTATACAGCAGCTGTTTAGCAGTTTAACAGAATCCTCGCCCACGCCTACAACGCGGCGACGTGTCGCGGGCAACACAACTACGCTTAATAGTCATAACAGCAGCAGCAGCAGCAACAGCAACAGCAATTCCCTACCCCCCAGCAACAGCAGCAGCAGCTACAATCAGCAGCAGCAGCAGCAGCGAAGAACTGATGTGCCCATGTATAACTGTGCAATGGAAGGTGCTGCGTACGCTGTTAACAACAGTAACAGCAACAGTAACGGCAACAGTAACAGTAACAGCAACAATAACAGCGGCAACGGCAACCCCTCTGCAATGGCATCGCTGCAAATGCAGTTTGCAGCAGTCGCTGGCATGGCGACAGCAACAACAACAACAACATCAACAGCATATGGCGACATCTCTGGCGCTGGCGCCAATGTTGATCAACAGCAGCAACAACAGCAGCAGCAATTTAACAGCAGCAGCAGCAATAACAGCAGCAGCAACTGCAAGCAAACGTATCGCAATCTGCCGCCTGGCGTTGCGGACTGCGACGCCGACAGCGACAGCAGCAGCCATGCTGCGCTGCAAGGCCTCGATGCGCTCTTCAGCGACATCGATGCGGACTGTAAGTATATATCTATATATCCATATCCATCTCCCCCAGTCTCCCCTCTCTCCCCCGTCTGTCTCTCATGCCACAATTACACGCCACCATCAAACTCATGTAAATAACAGTAACAGTAACTGTAACAGCAACAGCTCATGTTACAGCTTAACAGGCAGTGAGAGTCAGAGAGTCAGAGCACAGTTTGAGCCGCACTTGCCAAGAACTTTCTCTGTGACCTGCGTGTGCTTCCCAAACCGCATCACAGTCTGAGTTCTTGCTGAGCGCGAGACTCGCAATGCAACGCAACAGAAGACGAACAACAAGAAGGAATACCCGATAAAAGTGCGCAGCAAAAGAAAATGCTTTTCTGTTAATTTATTACATTTTTAGAACTTTTCCAAATTTCCAAACGATTTCAATTTATGCTTTCGGCCAGCGAGAATCAGTTCAAAATTGAATTATTTTTATTTATTTATTGAATATTTTATATGTGAAAGTTTTATAAATTTATTAACCATAAATTGTATATAATTGTAGATAACATTTCGAAATATATTTATTCATTTACTAAATAATTTCTATTGCCAAATTAGAATTAGTTGAGTATTTTATTTATTTCATTATTAAATATTTTCCATTCCAAAATTTGTATATTTCCTTTTACAAAATTCTTGTAGAATAATATTTATTTTTTGTTTATATTGTATAGTATTTTTGAATATTTATATTATTTTTTTACCGTTTTAATTTCTTTTTTAGTTTAAATTATTCTTTATTTAATAATTTATTTTATTGTATATTTTCGATTCACCAATTTGTATTATTTTTGTACACTTTTCAATTTGTTTTCATTTCTATATTAACAAAATTCAAGTTGGTTTTGATATTTACAAAATTGCTATTATTTTAAAACTTGTATGTCTATAGGTTATTTTTGTATTGTGCCATTTATTTTTTAATTGTTTACTAACAGTGAAATGTATTTCATCTGCCTGCAAATTTCACTCATTAATCTACAAGCTCAATAAAGTTCATGAACTAACCTCAACGTATAAACCCCGACTAACTTTCTCTCGTTATCATTTTCTCTCACACGCATACACACACACACACACAGCAGCTTGCTTGCCTTGCTAAGTCTACTGTTGCTGCTGCAAACCTGTTGCTGTTAACGAGAGTTTCGCTGCAGTTTTTGTCTGTTTATTCGAAACAAACATTTGAAATTATGCATAAACACTAACACACTAACAAGCAAATGTTGTTTGTTGTACATATAACAATTACATTTATATATATACATTAACATACCTGTTAACCCGCCGCCTCTTGTCGTCACGCGCAATCGCATCGCAAATCGCATCGCAATCGCAAGCAAATTCATTTTGGAACTGAATTCTCGTGGGTCTGCAGTGCACTGACCGTTGCAGAGGGCAATTGTTCATATGGAAATTGAAATTTTGTAGCACCATGAGATTCAGCTCTGGCGTGAATTTCAGACATGCATCATATATCTGTAAAAAGCCAAACCGATATCAAACCAAACGCAATCGAAATCACAATCGAAATCGAATTAATCGCAGCCAAGCTCATATCATCATCCATCCATTCCCCTCTGAAGTTTCATCCAGTAATGTGATCCATTTCTCCCTTTCAGACTTCAACAACGAGCCGTTTGTGTCCATCGATCCGCCGGATGATAACGACTATCCGTATGCGCTGAACGCCAACGAGGGCATCGATCGCCTCTTCGACTTCAGCTCCGACGCCTACGGTCCCTAGGGATGCAGGGATGCAGAGAGGGAGCCCTGAACGATGCAACGATCCAAGGATCCCATACGAAATGCTGTAGGGGGCAGGGGTAGGGAAATTGGGGGTGTCTATAATTTTAAATTATACACAAGGAAACAAGCAGCGCGCATATTACGTTAGAGCTGATCTATTATAATTATTATTATTCTATTATTACAAATATTAAATTTATTATCTATTATTACGGTTCTATCAACAACAACAACAACAACCATATAGAAAACTTAATGAAACTAAGTTGTGTGTAACATTTTAAGCGTAAAACAAAGCCCTACAATTATAAATTTATAATCCAAACCATATTTTAAGCGTATAAAAAACAAAACCCACAAAAACACACACATTTTATAAGGAAATTTCAATTTTTAGCCTTAGAGAAAGCGCAGACTTCGAGCGTCAGAGCGTCATAAATGGATGAGAACAAGTTTAAAGCGAAGCAGAAGAAACAGAGCAAGAAGTAGAAGCAGAAGCAGAAGCCTCATAAATACAACTAAACTAAACTATAAAATATAAACTAACAAATATTTTTGCGCCAGAACTGTCTGTAAATTAAACAAAAACAAAAAGAAAAGCAAACATAATTTTTAATTAGTAAAACAAAATAGTTATAAATTAAATATTATAGAAATCTATATGAAAATAAAAGAGCAAACAAAACTGTAAAATATATTGCTATGAAATTCCAAACTGATGACAGCAACTTAAGCTAAAAAACTATATAAAAAACGACAACTGCAAACACTTTCAACCATCTATCCCCTCCCCCTCCCCCCAACCCCCTCAACACAATGCATGCACCTGCATCAGGTCGAACTGTAGCAAGTAAGCCCGAGTCACTTGTCCCCTATCTCTTATCAGTTATCAGTTGTCAGTTATCTCTTATCAGCTGTCAGTTATCGGTTAACAGTACAGTGAGCACAGGCTAGCAGCAACCCCATTTGTCACTCTGTGTCTTGTCCGCTGTTCGTTGTGCACACTCTTTAGTTTTGCCCATTTAGTTTAGTCTTATCACTAAGTACGCCTAATTACTTATTTGTTATTGTTATTGCAAATGTAAACTAGAATGCCTAAAAGACCAACAACACTCACACACTCACACACACACTGACACACACAGACACACACAACCCAGACCTTGACACTCTCGGAGCAACAACAACTCAAAGCCAAATCAGCAGCAACAATGCAACAAAACAAAATAAAACAAACTAATTAACGAATTAATTAACCAACTAAAGTTTAAAGAAGAAACCCACAGGAATACCCCAACTGAATCAACTGCAATTAGTTATTTAATAAAAAACAAAACAAAACCTAATCACCTAGAGTTTAAACAAATTACAATTACAACAAAGAATCATACAACAAAATGTATAAAGCAACAAGTTATATAAATGTAATTTTATTTTTAAAGCAAAACAAATACGACAAACATTTGTTAGGTATTTTTCTTTCGTTTCAAAACAACAAAAAACAACACAAAAAAACCAAATAAATAAAAAGAAGGAAAACATAAACTATCAAATCGTCTTTTATTAAACAGATCAGTTTGTTTACAATTATTACAATGTTTGTAGAATTAATCATGATCAAAACCATTTCATTTTCGACCTCTACTTTGGAGCTAAAACCCTATTTTCAACGGAAATACAGGAATGCGTTTTTAGCTTTAATTCTGATTCAAAAGTGTCGCAAATTCGGCTATTATCACTAACGATTAGCTTTGTAGAACATGCAATACTTCGGATTTAAATTCTAGATCGCATAGAATGAGACCCTTTTTGGCGGTACTTTGAGAGATATAGTGGAGTTATTAGTTTTTATATACTGGTCGTACACAAAAACCTAGAGCTTTGACTTAAAATCATCACCAGATACATTAATTGCCTTGGCCCAACCATCTTATGCTTATATAATTGACATAAAACATAAAATAAAATAAATAATAAATAAATAGGGGGAAAAATAATGGGATCGGAGACACAATACAATTTTACACAGTAAAAAGTTATTTTTAATAACATTTTTGGCTGTGGACAAAGAACTTTTTTATTAAACTATAGCGATGTTTCCTTGATATCTTTTGGTTGCTGAAAAAGCTACTTTTGAGTTGAATAAAAATTTTCCATTTGTGTAAATATGTGTAGGTATGGAAAACAAATCTCAAGGTATGTAGAATCGATTAAAAACTATTTGGTTAATTCGTTGTATACGTGTTTGTGTTATTCAAATGTCTAATACATATATGTCTATTTAGCAGGAATGTGTATCAAAAGTAGTTGTGCTTTGGGGAGTATTTCTTTTGCAGAGCGTTCCAGATCGTGCAATTAACACTATCAAGCTCTTTATAAATGTATAGAGATTCATATTTATTAGGATTTCATTGTTTGGATTTGCTTGTTTTGAAAAAAAGGACTAAAAATCAACGTCACTAAATGAACTCCATACAAATTGGGATATTTGTTTTTTATTGCATACTTTAAAGCGCACATATTGTATGAAAATAAAATCGATTTGTCATCATATTCTCTTAAAAAGAACATTGCGAAACTGCTTTTGAAATTTATTCCACTAATTCCAATTGAAAATATAGGGACGGGGCAGATCAGTGGGACGGTGGCTACAGTCGGACGTAACCGACCGTAGGAGACCCTTTACTTTGAGGATATGTACATACAAACACAATCAGACGCACACACACTAAGCTACCCGCGTATGCAAGGCACACCACCCCCCCTCTGCCTAGTGCGGCAAATTCTCTGTGGCATATGTTCGCTGTTTCTTATCCGATCGTATTAAAATTCACAGCGTCGATAGAGAATGTCATAAACTAGTTAAATACCAAATTACAAATAAATAGATTTAAAACTGTGGCTACAGCAGCTTTTTGCGGTTTGCGGGGGAAGGGGGGGAGGTATCCAAAATCTAAAACAAACTCGTGCTGCTTACTGAATAGGGGAACCTGAATCCCGAATATGGTGTCTCTAGCTCTTATAGTTGCTGAGATCTAGGTGTTCATACAGACAGACAGACAGACGGACAGACGGACAGACGGACAGACGGACATGGCTATATCGACTCGGCTTGTCGTCCTGATCAAGAATATATATACTTTGTGGGGTCTGCCACGCCTCCTTCTGGGTGTTACACACATTTCCTCTTTGCACTAAACTAATAGACCCTTTTTACTTTTTTAAAGTAAAGGGTCTAAATATTCAGCACTTCATAAATTTCAACTCTCCAGCTTTATTACTGTATTTTGTTCCAAAATAACAGCATTTGGGAGCACTGTGCACTGCTCAAGCCAAAATCAGACCCAATAAAAAATTGTTTTGTATTTGATGTTTTTTATAATTGTTGTATATATTAATTTAGTTTTTATTATAGTCTCGCCATAATCATAATTTTGTTACATAATAATAATATGTGTAGTTGTTGTTTATGTCGCTTATGTAAACAGGAAACAATTAACTTAGAGCTCATTAAATGTACAATTAGCTTTAGTTAGAAATAATCAAAATATTGAAGCTTTCTTTTTGTTTTTGTTGTAATTAATTTATTATATTATATGATAGGGGTTCCTTCCTTTCTCTAATGTATATATAGATGTATAGATGTATGTATGTACGTGGTATATAGTTTAGTTTATGTTTGTATGTATATGTACACTAAAGCAGCTAACTGCGCCGAACATGGAGCCCAACTATTCAGAATATATATGTATATATATGCAGTAATATCTATAGAAGAAGTTGGCGTTGTTTGGCGTCGAACGGGGGCTGCCCGAATTTCCATAAAAAATAATTACATTTTCTGTTTGTTTTTTATAATTTTTTACAATTTCGAAGCCGTAGAAAAAAATGAAGAAAACTTTGTTAATTCAACTACTAAATGTAAACATTTCGGCTGGCTGCATACACATATATACATGAATATATGTATATATGTGTTTATATGTATGTAGAATTTGTTTAAATTTAGCTTTACGTTAACTTATAATTCCGTTGATTTTTGTTTTTACGTTTAAGTTTACAATTGTTTTTCGTTCGAATTTCTTTGCTTTCGTTTATGTACATAAAAACAAAAGGAACTATATATTTCAGTCTTTTTAGTGTGTGTATGTGTGTAGTTGTGTGTGTGTGTGTGTGTATGCGTGTGTGTGTGTGATTTAATTAATTTATTTCAATTATGTTAAGTTAATTCAATAATAGTTTTTTGTTTTCCATAGTTTTCTTAGTGTTGGTTTACAGCTAGTTTTTTGTATAATTCATTTAAATAGTTCTTTAAGTGTCCTTGTTTTATTGTTGTTGTTATTAAATAGAATATAAACTAAGCTATACATATAAACGTGCATTAATTATTTCTCTGCTTCTCTGCTTTTTGGCGCACTTGTTTGTTTACTTTTTTTACAGTGTAAAGTTACGATTGTATATATATTTATATAAAGAGCGAAGGCAAATATCGAATACTTTTGTTGTTGGTTTCTCTGTCTGTTGTTTATTTACGTTTTGTTTTGTTTTGTTTTGTTTTCGTTTGTTTCCTTATCAAATTCCATTTGTTGCACTTTAAGTCAGCTGAAGAGAATGTGTATTGTGTGTGGATCGCATGCGTGTGTATTGTGTGTGTGTGTGTTTGTACGTGTGGGAGTGGAAGGGGAAGTAATGCAAGTGCTCTCTTAGCAAGTCTTGAAATTCTTTACAATTTTTCGTTATTTATAATAGTGTATATAATATATGTATATATGTATTAGCGCTTTTCTGTCTGTATGTATGTGTGGTATAACTGTATGTTTATTCGTCTATTGCTATTGCTTGTAATTCGTATTTCTGTAATTGTCTATGTGTTGCAGTTGCAGTTGCAGTTGCGTTTCTCTTAGCTAGCGCTCTCTTGCTTTTGCTTTCGCTCTCTCTTTGTTCTAAGCTGAGTTTATGGCAAATATCAGTGAGCGTGTGGCTGTGTGTAGCTCTCTCTCTCTCTCTCTTTCTACTTTCTCTCTGTCTGTATGTTTGTGTGTGCACATTTAAACATATGCATGTATGTTTGTAAATATGTATATATATAAATGATGCAGCAGTTAGTTAAGCTCTCTCAATTACGTAATTTGGAAGCTTGGCTTCAAAAGAAATTAATTTAGTTAATTATATGTATGTAAAAAATGTGTACAAACTGAGCAAAATGTTTAAAAACATTGCGCGCATTTACACGATGCAGCTTTTGCATGAAGTTTTCAACGTGTAAATGCGCACATAAACACAAACACAATTTACAATTCTCGCGCGCTTTCTCTTTGTGTGTGTGTGTGTGTGTGTGTTTCTATTTAGCATACATATACATTACATGCACTCTCTCTTACTTTTCGCTCTCTGACTCTGCTTTCTCTCTCTTAGCACAAACTTTTGCCAGTTGCCAAGCGCCATGCAAACTTTACATTCTCTTAACAGTTTTTCGCTCTTTGCGTCAAACAAAAAAAAAGAGCAACACTTAACGCAATAAAATAATAATAAAAGAATAAAACAATAATTATTATTGTTTTTAGTTGAGTACATTGTTTGTTTTTGTTTTTTAGCATTAGTAACTAACTAATTTAATGAACATTAACTCAGTGAAGACATTTTGATGATTTGTTTTATTGATTTAATTTGTATTGTTTTATTGCTTATTGTTTGTTGTTTGTTGTTTTGCTTTGCTCGCTCATTCGCTGCTGTTTGTGGTTTGTTTCATTTCATTCCGTTTCGTTGTTGTTTTCCTTTTCCGCTTCTTTTTCTCTTTATTTTTGCTGCGTTTGGTAGGTACTAAAATAATTAATTTAATTTATTTATAGCATAAGCTAGGTTAGGTTCATGTATGTGTGTATTGTATATTGTATTTGTATTTGTATTTGTATTTGTTTGTATGTCTATGTCTATATGTCTAGTTATAAACGGTACTTAGGTTGGTTGGTTGTTGGCTTTTGTACTTTTGTTATTTGCATTTAGGACTTGTTTTGTTTTCGTTTTCGTTTTCGTTTTTGTTTTTGTTTGTTTTCTTGTTTTCACTCTCTTCAAACGGCGCTAGTAAATATTAAAAATTATAAAATGAAAAATACTTAAACAATACGAAAAATAACACACATAAATTAGGCTTAATATCTGTATATATCTCTATATATGTATATATATAAATTGTTAGTAGGCTTGGCTTTGGGCAAAAGTTTGCTGCCGGCCCTTATGTTAAGCCCAACAGCTGTTACTTAAGCTTTAACAGCGCATCAACAGCACAAGAGAGCCAAACTGCAGAATGGAAGCAACAAGAGCTCGGCTCAAGTTTTGCTCCCTCTTCCGCTGTTGAATAACAGCGTCTGTTAAGTGCAGCTGCTCTCCCTTGCGCTCTTTCATTTCTCTCTACGTTTATGTTATACGTTTACTTTTATATCTATGTGCATTCGTGTGTATGTGTGTATTTACAAATTCTCTGTGTGCTTGTGTGTGTGTGTGTGTTTTAGCGCTTTTACGCTTCGCGTCCTATGAAACCATTGGGCGGCGGTGGGCGTGGCGTGCTCGCCTGCCTCAGCCAATTCTCCTTGAGTATGTTGGACGTGTTGCCTGCCGTTGCGGGCAGCGCAGCCGGCGCCACCGGCGTCGTCGCTGTCGGCGTCAGCGTCTCCTTGCGCGTCTGGCTAACGCTGCGACTGCGCGGCGGCTGCTGCTGCGGCTTGATGCGCGCCCGCTGCTTCTGCCGACTGAGCGGCATCCGCTCCATCTTGATGTGTTCCGTGTGCTCGTCATCGTCATCGCTGCGGAAATTCAAAATAAAATTAATACGTAAATATAGAAAAAAAAGAGTATTAAATTAATAAAATTGTGTTGAATAGTTGTTTAATCCCACGGCTTTTTACCACCTTTAAAGTATTTGTTTTTTATAATTCCTTATAACTATCTGTTACTATTTATAATAATTAATACCATACAGATGTTTAAAACTCTAACAAAATATATACAAATGCATACAATGAATAATGTAGTATATAGTCCAATATAACAAGGTGAGCGCGTTTTGAAAAATTCATTAAAATTTACATCCAAATAAATTGTATATCCTACTAGAAAAATTAAAACAAGATTTGCCGTTTCTTTAAACAAACTTATGTATTTCAAAAAATATAATTCAAATCAAAATTAAAACAAATCAGTTGAGCGAAAGACTACAGTCGGATGTAACCGACAGGAGGATACCCTGTATGTTGTGTTTCAATAACACACAGAAGCAACCTTTGCGCATATGTACAAAAAGAATCCACTAAGTGCTCGCTTATGTGAGGGAGGTTTCAAAAACCTAAAATAAAGACAAACTTGTGTATCTTGAGTATTCTGCGAATCCTTGGAAAGGTTTATCGATCAAGCAATTTATTGAAATTACCCTTTACCCAAAAACAAAAACTAAGATCTAATTTCCCGTATGCTAAAAGGATTAATAGGGGCTAGTACTTTTACATAATGCTCACCCTTGTAGAACACTTTATATACCTTCGGTTTTAATTTATGATTTTTATTATAAGTATATATACAAATGTTTATATTTACTACTGTGGGCAAAAAGTAAGGTGAATTTGTTTGTAAAATGAAAATTCTTTATTAATTCTCCTGAATCAATTGCATCCCCTTCAAAGTAATCCCCTCCCGATAAAATACACTTATGCCAACGTTTTTTCAAATCCTCGAAACAGGCCAAATAGTCCATTTCCGGTATAGCCATGAGCGCCCTCGTCGATTCCGTTTTTATCTCCTCAATCGACTCGAAACGCGTTCCCCGGAGTGGTCTCTTGAGTTTTGGGAATAGCCAGAAGTCACACGGAGCCAAATCAGGAGAATACGGTGGTTGCGGAACGATATGCGTCGAATTCTTGGCGAAATTGTCACGAAGAACGAGTGCAGTGTGCGACGGTGCATTATCGTGATGCAAAAACCAAGAGTTGTTGGCCCATAATTCTGGTCTTTTTCGACGAATTGCTTCACGCAAACGACGCATAACGCTCAAATAATATTCCTTATTAACAGTTTGGCCAGGTGGAAGGAATTCATAGTGCACCACACCACGAAAATCGAAAAAAACTGTCATCATAACCTTGATTTTTGAACGACTTTGACTTCAAGTCATCAACACGTTCCCGACCCTCTTTAAAGTCTTTGTACCACTTATAAAAATTTTTCTGGGACATGGTAGAATCACCAAAGGCCTTCCGCAACATCCTCAACGTTTCCGCAGCCGAAATTTCATTCCGCAAACAAAATTTGATGGCACTTCTCTGCTCAATTAAGTCAGACATTGTAAAAATCGACAAATGCACTCTAGATCGTTTGGTAAACACAAGCGTAAATATAGTACTGATACCGACATTGACATGAAATTACCGCCAGATGTCATCAACAGTCCTGCCAACTCAAGAAAAAAAGAACTAGTCCGCCATCTTAAGCCCGCGAATTTTAAATTCAAAATTCACCTTACTTTTTGCCCACAGTAGTAGTCCTATTAAATAGGAAAAGGGTATGGCAGGATTTGAACCCGCACCCAGTGATGTTATTGGTGAATAAGGTTGTGACACTTATGCTCTACTCCACCACTGGAGAACAGTGTTATTTAATATACAATATACCAATAGAAATTAAAAATATTTTGTTAAATTGGATTATGTTAAATTGAAAATAATAATTTTTGTTTGTTACTCACTCGTCGTTTTCATCGTCTTCGGAGCTGCTGGGCTCCATTTGTGCGGAGGGCGCCAGCATGGGTGCGTAGTTCGGGTTATCACTGGTGTAGACGGGGGCTGCGTTGCCCGTTAGCTGGGGTTCGCTCATCATCACGTAGTTGGGGTTGTCGCTGAGGGAGAAGGGCGCCTGCCCCGTGTCCGTGCCCCCAGTGGGCGGCTGCATCAGCTCGTAGTTGGGGTTCAGGGAGCTGGTGGTCAGCTGTTGGGGCCAGGCGGATACCATGTTGACGGGATCGGAGCTGTTGACAGACTCATCGAGCAGCTTGTAGTTGGGATTGTCGCTGATCATGGTGGTGCTGCCATTGCCACCGGTCACACTGGGCGTGGTGGTCGCCGTGGGCGTGTAGAAGCGAGGCGTGCCCGCATAGCTGCCGGCGCTGCCGCTGCCCCCGCTCTCGATGGTGCCCAGATTGTGGCCCATGCTGGCCATGCCCATGCCGGCCGGATAGCTGGTCAGATTCGTGTTGCTGCCGCTGCTGGGCGCGTTGGAGACGTTGCTCTTGTGGCTGACATTGCTGCCACTTCGCTTGTGATTGAAGCGACTCAGCAGCCCGTAGCCGACGCGATTGCGCAGCGTGTCCGCCACGACACGCTTGAGGCTGGGATGCCGACTGCTGCTGGCATTGGAGCTGGCCGCCGACGCCGTCGAGGGCTGCAGCGAGGAGGATGTGGTGCCGCCCACGGCGCTGCCACGCCCACCCATGCCCACGCCATCGCCGGCGGCGCCGATCACCTCATCCGGCATGGAGCTGCTCATGCTTGGCACAATGCTGCCCCCGCCGCCCCGCTTCGCCTTCGGCAGCAGATGCTGCTCCCCGCTCAGGCGTCCCCCGCCGCTGTGCGGCAGCTCGGCAAAGTTCGGACTGGGGTCGTAGAGCTCGTAGCCTCGCTCGGCATCCGCCGTCAGCGCCACCTGCGCATCGGGCTGCACGTACGCAGAGTCATCCATGTGGGAACCCCCAGCCGTGGGCAGCGTGGAGAGTGCATCGGGCGTGCTGCTCACAATGAAGCCGGAATGCATGCTGAAGGGGGAGTGGGTGGTGGCCTGATCGTCGACCAGGGCGATGGGACTCTCAGCGGGCTGTTCCAGGGATGTGTTGTGCTCCATGTTGGACTTGTAGCCCTGATGATATTCCCCAACGCGCAACGGTGTGGTTGCATCTTCACCATCCACGTCAGCATCCATTTGTCCGCTTACGAGTATATCCATTTGATTGGTGCGCTCCTTGCGCTCCTTTTCGCGATACTGCAGACCGGCCTCGGTGTAATAGAAGGCCACCTCCTTGAAGTTGGGATCGGACAGGTGCTCCAGATACACAATGATGTCCAGGAACGAGGGACGCGCCGTGGGCCGATGATGCCAGCAGCGGTGCATCAGACGATGCAAAACCTCGGGGCAGTTATCGGGACGTTCCATGATGCCGCCATCGATGACGTAGCGCAGCACCTGCTCGTTGGACAGACCCTGATAGGGTTGGGAGGCCAAGGTGGCCATTTCCCAGAGCACCACGCCGTAGCTGAAGACATCACTTGAACTGGCATAGACGCCGTCCCTCAAGCTCTCCGGGGGCATCCAACGCACCGGCAGCAGACCCTTGGTGCCCTTGCGGTAATAGTCCGTCTCATAGATGTCCCGTGTCATGCCAAAGTCACCAATTTTCACCGTCAGATCGGCAGCCACCATGCAATTTCTGGCCGCCAGATCGCGATGCACGAACTTCTTGGCCGCCAGATAGGCCATGCCATCGGCAATCTCGATGGCCATCTGATAGATGCGACTGTAGGGCGGCGGTTGTGTGGTGCTCAGTCCAATGCGCTGTTGGTAGCCCGCCCGCACATCCTCTCGCTCATCCGGACGATGGGCACGCAGGTAGGACTTGAGATCGCCCTTCTTCATCAGTTCCATGACCACCAAGGCGGGCTGTCCGCGTGAACAGACGCCGAGTAGGCGAACCACATGAAACGTATCGAATTCCTTCATGACACTCGCCTCGCTCAGGAAATTGGTGCGCTCCCGATCGGTGGCATTCTCGTTGACCGTCTTGATCGCACAGGGTGTATCTTCACCGTTATTCAAAGCCTTCAATATGCCCTCGTACACCATGCCAAACGAGCCCTGGCCAAGAGGTCCCAGCTGTATGATGCGCTCGCGTGGCACCTCCCAGTCATCGGGCACATACTGCAGACTCGCGTAGAACGGATTCACCTCCGTATTGATGACCAGATCCTGCGGATGGCGCTTCTTCTTGATGTACCAGATGTAGCTTCCGCCCGTTGACAGCAAGACGATTAGCAGAAATACCGATACGATCATGGCTATTAGTACTCCCGTCGACATACCAGGTGGCTGGAAAGGTAATGAGTATTTTAAGTATATATATTGGTTGTGCAAGGAAATGATCGTCATCAATAGATCAATGGTATTTGGACTTGTCTACACTATACATTTAGTAACCAATGATTTGCGCTGAATCCAAATTCAAAAACGGCTAGTCTACTTACCGGCACTATCACGTATTGGTAAATCGTTAAATCACCCTCTCCAGCCAGGGAATTGGCTCGTATGCGAAAACCGTAATGTCCCTCGTTCAGATTGTGTACAATATAGCCGCTCTGATTGACATATTCCTGGACAGTGATGCAACGCTTTTCCTCAACGGTATTTTCCTCCTGTCTTTCGTAGAAGATCGTGTACGAGACAATTGCACCATTGGGATGTTTGGGCGGTTCCCAAGTCAGACGCACACTGCCACGTGTGCTATTATGCGTACTGCCTTCCAAATTGGCCGTAAATTCCGTTGCCTGGTCCACATGCTGCTTCTTGAGCGTACGTTTATCCCATATCTCATAGCGGCCACACGGCTCTTTCACGAAATCATTGGGACCCTCGGGTTCTCGGCAAGCGCGCACCATCACCGAATAGTGTGTAAAATGTTGCAGATTCTTGAAACGATATTCCGTTGTGTTGGCAAACACTTCCGCTGAGAAGGCCCGATAATAGCTATTGTTCGCATCCATGAACGTATAATTCGGCCAGTTTTCAACTTTTTCCCAATTCACTTCCTTGCCCTTTTGCAATTCTAGCGATGTACTCAGATTCCCCACCGACCGTATGTGCCGCATAAGCACACTCCCTGTAGGCTCGTCCTCGTCATCGTCGACATAGCGACGTCGACGACGTTGCAAGGCATTCGCACTGGCAGCAGGTGTGGCAGCTCCTCCAGCGGCATTCGTTACATTCTTCTTCTTTGGCACAAAGAGAAAGTTTTGCAGGGCATTTTCAAATTCGATTTCGTCAAAGATCTTCTCCTCCACGGTGGTCTGATCATATGTAGGACGACCGCCAGCATCGCAATTGCAATCGGGTCCTGGTGCAATATCCTTGACAGTCGGCTCTGCTGGCGACGAGGGCTCATCAATCAGCGGACTGTTGCGCGGTGCTATAAGCAGAAAGAATCAATTAATCATGGTGTAAAGAACAATTTTTCAATATATAACTTACGATCTCGACAGAAGTTACGATGATGCGAACCGCTGCTCTCCTGACGCGTGAGTTCCACACGAACCTGATATTTCCAGAGCTTACCATTCGCACTCACCGGTGGCTTCCAGCTCAGCAACTGTAGATGGTTGAAAACACATATTATATTCAATGCTTCCATCGCAGTCAATCAGTCAATCATACTCACAATTTCAGAGCTATCAGTAGAGCGCGCTGTGACGCGTGTGACAATCGACGGATTCGTTGGCAACGTGCGAAAGCGTATTAAATCGCTCTGATAGTTGCGTTTCTCCGATGAGATTGTCATGGTGCGCACGTAGAACGCATAGTTTGTATACGGTTTTAAATTGGATATATATGTCATATTTTCCTTATTCGGTTCAGTTACGCTCCAGCTATAAGATCAAGAAAAACAGTATATAAAAATCGAAATCCTTCATTAAAGATGATGTATCGAACTCACGTATCGGAACATGGCTGAAAATTATCCTTTGTCACATTCTGATATGGGTCCAGTGTATAATAAAGTTGATAACCGATGAACGAACGCTCATCATCGAAATCGACAATCGTATTGTTTATCGCAATTGTAACGACCGTGGTGCGAAGTCTTTCAATCTGTACGTTCAAAAAGAGCGTGTTACCTATAGAAGAAATTTAATTGAAAATTTTTTTTATTGTATACAGTTTATGGTTTATATTGTTGAGGTTCTAAAATGCATAATGTTATTAACAATTTGATTGAATACATTCGTAAACTATCGATATTATCAGCAACAATTGGCATCAGACTGTGCTGTAATTTCCATATTATTGTCCTACAATACTTACATATGCCCTTATCGCCATTTGAATCTTCAGCGACTTCATTCTTGTTGAACTTAACAGGTTTTCCGGGCAACATGGGACGCAGTTTGTCAATGGTTTCAATGCAAAGTTTCGGATTGAAGTGAAAGAAGATGCTGCCATTGAGAATCTGTACTGATTGGTTTTCTCCCCAAATGGTCTCCAGATCTCGATTTTCCAGAACATACAGTGAATAACGGTTCTCAATCGTATTAATGCCCCGTATCGTTTTCAAACTCTTCAGGAAATCAACCGTGGTGAGGCCATACGTTAAATGAACCTTCAGAAAATCATTGATGGTATGTATAGAGCCCAAGCCCAGGACAAGTGCATCCATAGTATGTTCTACAAACCAAAAGAAATGTCAATTAATATAAAGTTTTCCAATGAATTGATGATAATAAATTGTCTTACGTCCGCCCCGTTTGATGGCGATTGTGAGTCCTTTGTCCTTGATCACAGTGCAACCGTGGAACTCTTTAGCTCTCACTGCGCTATCGATAACACCGCCTTCGCATTCCTTTTCGCATGTTCCGTTGCACCTCTCGCACGTATGGTTCATCTGGACGTAGCCGTTGTCACATCTTGTCGAGCATTTGCCATTGTAATGCACTAGGGTCATCACCTTGTTGTTCTCAAACTTCTGGTTGAGTTTCTCGCACATTTGCGCCGTAATGCAACGTTGCTCGTACTGAAAGTAGGCAGAAAATTAATGAAAACGTAAGAAAGTTTTGCATATAAATAATAATAAGAAGCTCGTATTGCTTTTACGTTTGAAACTTAAGTATCAATAAGTTTGATGGTAGTCTACATTCGGACCTAACCGAATAGTAGAACCTGAATACCGTAAATTGTATCTCTGACTATATTTTGTGGGTGTTCTATACATTTTCTATTTGGAAAGTATTGATCAAGGCTTAAATTATTATTAAAAGCTTCTTAAAAAAAGGTCTTCAATTTAAATCAAATAACTATGTATTGATTATTGTTTAATTTAACCTATTATATTTATACAAAAGTTACAGTCTACAGCAGCAAATATAAAGCTTTGATAAAAGCTTAATTCTTTCTTTGAAGCTTTACAAAAAACTTTAAGAAACTTTCGGAAAAAGAAAGCAACTTAAAACTTTAAACGGCCTTTCGTTTAAATTCGCGCTACTTAAGACTTAACTGTTATCGTTTAAGACTTCACTTGAAGCTTTTTTTTAGGATTGGGTGTTCTTACCAAAAAATAACCCTCTTCGCAGTGATCCACGCACTTGCCATGCACATTGGAGACATTGCGACAGGCAATGCAATCGCCGGGTTTTCCGAAAATGTCCTTAACGCAGCTGCCCAGGCAGGAGTCGTTGCAGCAGGTCTTCTCGTCGATGCAGTTATAGGGACATTCCTTGGGACAAACTGGGAGCATCAAAAGATGTTATGTATCAATAAAATTGCAACAATTCTAGCGAGTAGTTCGTACTTATTTGGCAGGCTTTGGTGCTCCAGCAGTAGCGTTTGTTGCCATTGTGGGGCATGCAAGGTGCCACATGATTGCCATCTGACTTGACGCCCTCTTGCCCCTCCAGGTCAGTCTCCTCACCCGGACAACGTAAACACTCCGCCTGATTGCGATTGAATTTTATCACGATATCCGTTTCGGTGGCATTTGAGGAAAGGATTTGTTGCCAGTTGACGGTCTCGACAAAGCAGAGGAACGTGTTCTTTTCGATCCGTATGCCGCCTTTACCGATAATACGCAAGTTCGATAAACCAATGTCCAACAGATCTCGATTCTGATAAATGACCAGTGCATAGCCCTCAAATAGTATATTGCCGCGTATGATGCTCAGATTGGGAAAGATCTGGGACAAGGAGTACAGATTATTAACCCGATACATCAGCACATAGCCTGTGATTTCTTTCAACAGCGGATATGTTTTGTTCAGTTTATCCGCATCGTTAATGAGCGTTATAAGCAGAAAGCCCTCAATGATGGTGCAATTCTCCAACAGTTGAAGGTCTGATATATTGTTCCGTATATCCATCGACTTGCAGGCTGAAAAGGAGATATGAGATTAAATATTTAAGTACATAAATCCATTTAGTTTAGTTAAAAATATTAATTTGATTAACAATTTGTATTATTTGTTAAATAATATTATAAATGGTAATTAAAATTAAAATAATTAATTAAATTAATTTTTTATATTTAATTATTATGTTAATATAAATTTACTTGACTTTAGAATTGGTAACATTGTTTTTTTTTTTAGTTATTTTTAACATTTTATTTTCTTTAATGTTTACTAAGATCAGTCGATGGAGAAAAATTAAAATACAAATAATAATTAAAAAATACATTTTTAATAGTTATTTAACAAACGTTTTTTATGTATTTATTTTTAATGTTTTCAATTATATAATTCATTACATTTGAATTTTATTATTTTTTATTATTTCTATTGTTATTCATTTGACATTTTTATCACTATTTACATATTATATTATTTATTAATTCATTTGGTTTTTATTAGTAATTTTTATGTTCCAGTATTTTTATAAATTTATTTATGCTTCGCTTATGAACTAAATCGATTATTAGTTTGGGTTTTTGGTATTAATATTGGTTATTTACTACCATTTTAGTTATGTTTTTTTTAATAATTGTACATATTTATACATATATGGTTATTTATTAAAATTTTCTTAAAATTATAATTTATTTGTTATTTATTATCATTTTCTGTAATTATATATTATATGTTTTGTTATGTTTATTTATTAATTTATATGTCATATATTTTTTTTATGTATTATTATTATTAATTTAATTAATTTGAATTTTATTATTTGTCATTATTTGTATTTTGTTAGTATTATTTATACTCTACTTTCATATACTTATTTAACTTTTATTATTTATTACGATTTAATTTAAATGCATTTATCAACATTTCTTTAATGTATTGTTTATTGTTATATTAATTATTAAATTATTTATTTTAATTATTTACTTATTTGTAATAAACATTTGCTTATTAGACCCTTTACTTTAAAAAAGTAAAAAGGGTCTATTAGTTTAGTGCAAAGAGGAAATGTGTGTAACACCCAGAAGGAGGCGTGGCAGACCCCACAAAGTATATATATTCTTGATCAGGACGACAAGCCGAGTCGATATAGCCATGTCTGTCTGTCCGTCTGTCTGTCTGTCTGTCTGTCTGTCTGTCTGTCTGTCTGTATGAACACCTAGATCTCAGCAACTATAAGAGCTAGAGACACCATATTCGGGATTCAGGTTCCCCTATTCAGTAAGCAGCACGAGTTTGTTTTAGATTTTGGATACCTCCCCCCTTCCCCCGCAAACCGCAAAAAGCTGCTGTAGTTGCAGTTTTAAAGCTATTGAATTGTAATTTGGTATTTAACTAGCTTATGAGATTATCTATCGACGCTGTGAATTTTGTTTCGATTGGATAAGAAACAGCGAACATATGCCACAGACAATATGCCGCACTATGCAGAGGGGGGGTGGTGTGCCTTGCATACGCGGGTAGCCTAGTGTGTGTGCGTCTGATTGTGTTTGTATGTACATATACTCAAAGTAAAGGGTCTCCTACGGTCGGTTACGTCCGACTGTAGCCTCCGTCCCACTAATCTGCCCCGTCCCTATATTTTCTGCTCTATTTTGCAATACAATTTGTTTACTCATCAATTCTCACGATTTTAAAACAAAAAATATTTTTTCGAAAATTTCAGATTTTTTATTGTATTATTCAGTTTTACTCACGCATTTCCTTGTTGGCCAGTTTGATGCCAGTGTTCAAACTGATGCCGGTGTCCGTGTCGTTCTTGCTGATGCTGTTGCTGTTAATGTTGATGTTAGTGTTAATGTTAGCGTTGTCGTTAACAGCACTGCGTCTGTTGCGCGTTTCGCTCGTCAATCTGATCAGGCTGTCCTCAAAGCTGGGCGGCTGCCATGCTAGAACTGTTGTTGTTGCCAGCAGCTGTAGCGCTAACAGTGCGATAACAGCAAAGGAGAGGCTGCAACTTATGTTGTTAGACTTTTGGCGATAATGTTGCGTTGAGTGCGGTCTTCGGCGTCGCTTGAATAGATTGCAACATTGTTGCAGCAACAGTATGCCCAGCATGTTGAAGCAATTGCTGTAAATGTTGCTATGATTATGTTGCTGTCGACGCTGGCTGTTATTGGTGTTGTTGTTGCTGTGGTTGTTGTTGTTGTTGTTGTTGCAGTGGCAATTGGCTTTGATTTTTTGGTTATTGTCATTTGTACTATTACTACTACTACTACATTTACTGCTACTACTATTTCTGCTGCAGCTGCTACTGCTGCTGTTTGCAGTACTACTGCTGCAGCAACATGCCATAGAGCTGCTAGCAACATGTTGCAAAGGCTGTGCTTGCTGTTGTTGACAACATGTCTCAGCAACATGCCGATGTCGCGTCAACGCCGTATTGCTGGGGAATGTTGATGTTGCCGTCGTTGTTGATAATGTTGTTAATGTTGTTGCGTTGCTTTTATTAAAACTGTTGCTTCTGCTTCTTCTTCGTTTACTTCTACTGCTGCTGCTGCTGTTAGCTGCGGCTTCTGTATAGGAACTATTACTGCTGCTTGCCTGGCAGTAAAATGTATCTAATGCTGCTGTTGCTGGCAACACTTGCCGGCATATGACACAGATGCTGCCACATGTTGCTGGGCTGCTGCTTCTGGCCAATGCGTCACCTTCGAGCTCAGCCCCTGGCTTAAATGTTTCCCAGAAGTATTCCAAATTCACTTGCGTCCACATGCTGCTCTTGTTGTTGTTGTTGCTGTTGTTGTTGTTGCTGTTGTTGCACTTGCCAAATTCTGATTGTGTTTAAAGAGTTTTCAAGTGTTTAGTGTTGTTTTTTATAGGGCGGCCCTCTAGGTAATCATTGCAGCTGTTAAACTCTCGCTCTCTGCTCGATTGGAATGCTTCTGATTGTTGCTGTTGTTGTTGTTGTTGTTGTGACGGCGTCCTCGTTGTTGTTGCAACTGTAATGAGCAGGCAGAAAGTGCAAATTTTATTGTTAATTTTATGCTAAGAGAATAACAACAATTACGTCTACGTCAACGTCTATAAAAACACTCGACTTCAACTCGATTAGAATAATTTTATGCGAAAAAGGGCGCCAGTGCCGCAGCACACGTGTCGCCTCCTCCCTCCTCCCCCTCCCACCACTTGCTTAAGTTTTTTGTCGTCTCTGCTCCACTTTTAGTTGCAGCTCAACGTAAACACGATCAGCGTCAGCTTCAGCTTCAGCTACAATGCAATAATTACGAGCTATGCATGGGAATTTGCATAAATAATCCATGGCAGTAAAGGCGCTTTAACAGCTGTTAATAACAGTGGCTTACAGCCATACCGGATGCTGCTGCTGTTAGTTAACACAGCCCCCTCTCCGTTCACCACACAGCTGGCTCGCTCTCGTACCCATTAATTAACGCTCTCCGCTCTCAATTTCTCAATCTGTCAACAATTTATTTAATATCGTCAACTTATCCGAAACAAATAACAAGCGTAATATCGAACAAAGAAGGGTGTTATTCAGACTATATACGACTGACCATTATATTTATCTCTTCTGAAAAGCGTATTAAAATCGGTTAATAAACACAAAAGTTATTAAGAAAACAATATTGCAGGCTTTGCATTGCTCGCTCTCCTGTAGTGGGACTATGAAATCAAGGTAAAAACAAAAAAACAATAAATAAAAAGAAACATTGCTGCTGCGCTTCGTATGATATTTCATAAACACTTTTAAATTATATTAAAATTATGGAGTGCAGGGTATTCTACAGTTGGGCTAATCGGCGGCGTCCTTTCTGGTTTGTTTGTTTACATATCAGCAAATTTTGTCGGGTATTTCCACTTTTTCCACTTTTTAAATTTATAGTAATTTAAAGTTCCAAAATTACTAGTATAAGGTATAAATTATAAATATATATCTTTATTAGCTATCGAGAATCTATAATTTTTTCGGAAATTTCAAGATACATTTTAAAGACTGGATAAGAATGATATAGCGTTTTTATTCTTTTCATAGATGAATCAAATATTTTTTTGTGAGTTTAATAACAAAATCTATGAATTTATAAAAAAGTGTCGCATCTATTAATTTTAACTTCATTCCCTTTGTTTTTAGCAACACTTTTGTTCCGAAAACACTACGTTGATAATATTGATGGTACATATATTTACAAATAGTAATAAATACAAATTAAATAAATATATAATTAAATAAATATATATATAAATAAATATATTAAAAAATACAAATAAAACTATTTAATAAAATTGAAAATAAATTAAAATTTAAAAATATTATTTATTTATTTTATTTAATAATAAATATATTTGAAAATAACTATGAATATATTTCAAAATTTTAAATATATTTAAAACCCTTTAAAAAAAATTCAAATAAAATTTAATATATTTAAAAATAATACTAAATAAGTTTACGAATAATAATAAATAATTATACAAAATTCCATAAAACACCAGAGCAATAGCAAAAAACACCGCATTTGGCACAAATACCAAGTGGGTTTAAATTAAAGACACTGCGCCAATAAATTAAGAACAAAACAATACAGGGTATAAAAATATTAATTTATTTGTTGTTGTTGTTGTTGTTGTTGTTGCTGCTGCTGCTGCTTCTGCCGTGCAAACTGCATTGACGTTTGCCTGACAACTGCGACGCCGATGCCGACGCCGACGCCGGCGCCAGCAGCGCAGCGCGTGTAAAAGCGTAGTAAATAGTAAAAAACGAAATGAATTGAGAATTAAGCAAAGCGAGAAAAGTGAAAAGTGCGCGTAGCGTAGTTTTCAATTGCGTTGTAATTCATCAACTTGCCGCTGCCGCACATACAGCGTATACAGGGTGTTGCCGGCACAATTTTTTGTTGTTTTTTTTTTTTCGATTTTTTTTTAAATTTCTATGAACTTTTTTATGTGGGGCGTAAGAAAAACAAAATGCGGCTGCGTTGACAGCGGTGTGAGAGCAAAGCGCCGAGAGAGTGAGAGAGCGTGAAACGTGTCGTCAAAACAGAGAGCAACAAGATGGAGGCGGGGCGGAAAACAAGAACAACATAACCACCCGCTACCCGCTGTTATTGTTGTTGTTGTTGTTGCAGTAGTAAAAATGCTGCTGCGTAGTTAGAGAGAGAGAGAGAGAGAGAGAGCACACGCACACATACAATTATATACTGCAAGTACATACATACATACATACATACATATGCATGTTTGTATTTATGTTGATTCATGTGGGCCTGTCCACTCGCCACATAACAACAATAACAAAGGCAAAAACAAAAACAATAACAATCATAATAATAAGAATATCAAACGCCTCTCTATCTCGCTCTCTATGCTCACGCACACACTCACACACACACACACACACACACACGCACTCGCTCTCAGCTCATGCTGCGGTCGCTTGTTTTATTATGCTTTATTATTGTTGCTGTTGTTGTTGTTGCTGTTGTGTTTGCTTTTATTGCGCAGTAAAAAATAATACACCAACAGCCAACCCACAGTCGCGGTTTAGAGCCAATGGCGCCATAAATAATTAAAAGAGGCAAGAGCACGCTACAGAAACTAAAATAATTAAAATTGTTATATTTAACAACTGTATATTTAAATGCCATGCCCACTGTGCCCATTGCTCATTGCCCACCACCACCACCACCAACAACATCAACAACAACAACACCGCACGTTGTTGGCCGCCATGACACCTGCCGCACTCTCACACTCTCTCACGCGCGCTCTCACGCCATGTTGCGCTCTCGCAGCGCAGTTTGAGTTGTTATGCTGACTCCCAAACTGTGAACAACACAGCACGCAGCAGTGCTGCCAGCTTGGCTTTTTGCAGGCTAGATTTAGTATATTTCGATATTATACATTTTGCAAATAGCTTATAGATATAATCTAGAATTTTTTAATTTCCATTCATATTTCTACTTAATATTTAATATTCATATTTATAAATTATTTAAATAGAACACTTTAAGAATTTCGAGGCATACAAATATCGGAATTTCATCATCATTTTCATGGCATTTTGAACTTTATTCCAATACCGACAAGCCAATAAAAATAGTTCACTTAACTTACTCAAATAAACCAATAAAAATATATTGTGAACGGATAATAAATTTTAAATGTATTTTAGTTTTTTATTTATTCAAATCTCAGATTTCAAACTAAAATTCTTGCCAATTCTTTTCATTTGCCGTTAAAATATTTAGATTTAATTTCATTAAATGATATATAAAATAACTAGCGCTGCCAATTTAACGGGTTCCAGAACTCCATTTAGGCTTATTATAAATCTATTTGAAAGTGTATAATTTTTTACTTTATATACATATTATTTTTTGTTACTTTTTGATTAGATTTTATTAAATTTTTTATAAATTTTATAAGCTTTTTTGTAGGTATTTTATATTGCAAATCTAGCTATTTTCGGAAACTGATAGTAACGAAGAAAGGGCCAACATTAATTTATTTATGCTAAAGTATTGTGTTTTTATGTTTATGTATTTAAATTCAAATTTTAAATGCAGTAAAATTTATAGATATTTTAGCTGTTTTTGGCTTATATTGACTTGCAATTTTTACGCGTGAGCCCAAAAGCCAACACTGCCACGCATTGGCAAAGTGAGAGGCAGCACAGTGGCTGCAAAACTGTTTATCAACATTGTTGCTGCTGCTGCTGCTGCTGCTGCTGCCGCTGTTGCTGGCAGTTGACCCAATTTCTCAGTTTTGTGCTTTCTGTATGTATGTTTGTTTGTATGTATTTGTTTTACTACTATCAGGTAAAAAGCGCAACATTTCCGTCTACATGCTGTCGTAAAAAACAAACGCCGAGGCTTATCAGCTGCATATGGAAAATTAACAATCGTTCACACTCGTTAAATATAAGTATATTTATTTTTTTATTGTTTAATTTTGTTAAACTCGGCCCAGGCGCCAGCGTACACACGCTCCTCAAATACACACATACATACATATGTTCATACATGCACACAACACCAACGGTGTAAAGCTGCAATTGGCACGCTTAGCAGCGCCTCTCTCTCACCCACCCCGCCCCCTCTTTCTCCTCTCTCTCCCCCTCAATCCGCCGCTAAGCTAAAGGGCATTATATGCGGGCTCCAAGCTAAATTGCAGCAGAAATGCATTTGCTACGCACGCGCCTGACGTGACGTCGCTGCCGCTCTGCTGGCGCTGGCGCTGGCGCTGGCGCTGGCGCTGGCGCTGCAGCGTTGACGTCAACGGCAGCCGCTGATGACGGCAGCAGCAGCGACAATGAAGCATGTTGGCTGCTGACGGCGACAGCGACGCCGACGCCGACGCCAACGCCAACGCACAGTGGGGCCCCCGCTAAATTCCACGTGCCAAAAATAATTTCCCGCTGTCCGAATTACTTGATAAAAGTAATGCTATTTGTGAGGAATATTCAAAGCTGATAGAGACAAAATTTTAGTTAATTTAGATAACGGGATGAACGCGTCGATCTCAAAAGATATTGAATTTTGGTATTTTCGGATAACACTAAAGTTAACAAAAGCTAACAATTTTTTTTTATAAATTATACAAGAATTTTTAACACGAAAAGTTTTTACGAAAGGTTCAAAATTAATTTTTTTTATGAAAAATATATTTTTTTGTTAGCTATTGAAGCTATAGAAGGCCTTTTTTAGAATGTAAATAGATGTTTTCCACACGCTAATCAAGTTTGTTTCAAATGTTGTATGCTTCGCTCTCTTTTCAGTCTATTCGATAAAACCAGAATAACAAGCGTAATATTGAACATAGATCTCTACTCTCATATGAAATTATACAACTTTTGATTCAATTAATAATCACAGAAGTTATTATACCCAAAATTATTCTATAGTCGAGGACCTTAGCGGGTAAGTTTTTCGATCAAGGCTAAATCTGGAAATTTTGAATAATTAAGATATTCTCCAAGTATGAAGATTTACTGAGTAATTGCTCTTGCACATTGCAAATTATTATATTTCTATATTATACACAAATAAAATTAATACGTAATTTTTTTTTAATTTTTGATTGCTTATATCTTTTTGGTATGTTTATAAATGTAAATCAATTATTATTTGAAATAATTTGCTTTAATTACATGTTGTTTTATGAAAATATCTAGCTTTCCAGAGTTGTGATTTTTAGCAGGTGAACTTCGCCGAACTCTTAGCCCCACTGTGCAGCGCAGCAGCAGCAGCAGCAGCGAATTGACGTCGCCGCTTAACTGACTCATTATTGCCACAATAAGCGAGAGAGCGGCGTAAAGCAGAGAGCACAAAAATGTGCGTAAAAATGTTAACAATAACAATAACAACAATAGCAATAACGGCGAACAACAGAGGCAACAAGACAAAAGACCAAAACGACAACGTTCGCAGCGGCATCCGAAACGCAACAACATTCCAATCCGGCCAAAGTTGCCAGACCAGTCAAGTTTTAACAGCAACAATAACATGAAATCAAAATCGAAGCGTTAGCAATGCATGAAATATTTCTTATGCTCCAAATCCGCCACTGGGCAAGTTTTTTGCTTTTATATAATTTTTTATTTGTTTTAATATTTGTTAATTTTATTGTCCACACGCAAAATCAACAGACTTAACAGACTATTAACATTCCGTATTTCACGCATTTTTCCATTATTGCTCAGCAAAAAATATTAATAATGCTGATTTGCAGTTATTACAGCTTCCAACTCCAGCTTACACTTGATGACCTAAGAAATCTATTCGAAAGCAAACAAATATTCTATACTCAAGCGATTGTTTTTCCCAAAATAAACAATTCGTTTACACAGCAAATAATTAACTGGAACTCGCTTAAACATGCCAATGCAAGGGCATTTATTCCTGGAATTATTTTGTCTAGTTTAATTGCTTTTCCACACAAGAAATTGTCGTAAACATTTTGGGTTATTAAAAATTCAACGAATTGTTTATTGGTAAAATAATTATGTATGTATATGAAATATTTCAAATTCGCAAAGTTGCGTTAAAAACAATAAATTAAAAAAAATGTTATAAACACTCGGTTAAAATAAAAAAATTTTAAAATTACCCAGTATTTAATTTAATAACAACTGCAATTATTAATTAATTTTTATTAATTTCAAGATGTTTGTAACTTTACGTGATTAATGTCCTTAATTAAAAGTTCTTTGTACTTGTAAAAAAAAATACATTAACATTAAGAACAATAATTTCATTTAACTAAGCCCATAAAAAGTATTTTTGATAACACAATAACAATTAAAATGTTTAGAAATTGTTTTATATGCATTTTTTAATAATAGATTAGAGCAAAAATAATTTGGAAAAACAAATAAAAAACTATTAATCAATAAATACATACGACAACATTTCATTGAAATAAACCCATAAAAATACCTTTGATAACATAATAATTTAACTTAAAATAATTTCATATAAAAAAGTATTTTTGATAACACAACAAATAAATTTAGAAATTGTTTTATATGCATTTTTTATGATAGCTTAAAGCAAAAATAATTTGGAAAAATAAATAAAAAAACTATTAAAAAATAAAAACAATAACATTGCAGGCAGCAATTTCATTGAAATAAACCCATAAAAATACCTTTGATAACATAATAATTTCATTTAAGCGGGTTAAAAACGCACCGGGCAAAAATAAAAAATTAATTAAGTTTCATATGGAATTGTGTGTTTTTTATTCACATTATTCATTTTTTATGGACGTAATTCAGTAATTAAGATTTAGTGTGTTGATTGAGAGCGAAATGGCTGGTAGTATGCCCTCTGTGACAACAGTAGCCTAATCATTGTGACTGTATAGTAATTCTCTGTAATTCTCGCTCAACAAGTAAATAGCAATAATAATAATAATTTCATAATATTATTCAGGTGACGCCTGCAAAGCACACGGCAAATAGTCAGTCGAGTCGGTCACATGTAGTGTCTAATCTCTCTCTATATATATCTATATACATATATGTATATGTATATATATGTACATGTATAGTTTGAAATCGTCAAGTCATTTCTACGAAGAGAGCACGAGCCAACAGCTGAAACTTGACTTTATTTATTTATTTATTTATACAAATGAATACGCTATAGTCGGTTAGTTAGTTATAGTAGTTTCGCTGCCCCTCCCCCCTCCAATCCCTACGATTGTGCCCGATGTTTTGCTTTGTCGTGGGCATGCGACAACTCAACTTAATTCCCGATAAGCAACGTGACGCCTCACGCGAGATATATATCGACGATCGGAGCCAGAGATCGGAGAACGGCCAATGGGCAACGATCAACAAGGTGCTTAGTACCGAGTACCGAGTACCGAGTACCGGGGGAAAGTAATACCTGGAAGCCCATTTGACATTCACATGAAACCACACACACACTCAACACTTGGAGAAACATATAGTAGGTGCCTAATTAAGTAATGCCCATTGCCGTATTATAACTGTAATAACTAAATATGCACATATTAAAAAGTGACACCAAGCACATTTTGCATTCAGCTAAATCCAGTTTTGTGGCAAAGAAGTTTTACATATTATATAGAAATATACCAAGACCGTTTTTAAATAAATAAATTAAGAAGATTGTAATTGGTAAACTAGTTCCTTGCATATTTTATTATATAATATGTTTAATTTATCACGCAATAATAGATTATTGTACAAATAATTGATAGATAATAAATAAAATTAAATTAAATATTAATACATTTAAAAGAAATATAAAAAAAATAAATGAAATATGAATATATGAATGGTTCGGGGTATACAAATAAATAAATACATTAAAATACAAATAAATGAGATATCAATAAAATAAAGAAATTCAATTAAATTCGTTAGGATAAGTATTGTAAAAAAAATACAAGACCATTAAAATTAATAGAAATATAAAATGCAGTTTTTAGGACATTTTAAATATTAATTTAAATATAGTATTTAGGAATCAATTTACAGTATTTTTCAAATATATGACTTTTGTTTCATCACTATAATATTTTAAAGAAATTTATAATATTAATTTACATGTATTTATTTAGGAATCAATTTACAATATTTACAATATAGATAGCTTTGTTTATTTTTATTTATTTTATTTATTATTTATTTCTCTCAGTGCACCGTAATCGTATTGCGATCAGTCTCAAAGCGCCTGCTGGGCGGCTGACTAAGTTTTATCCGTCTGCGTGTATGGTAATTTCATAACTTTCATAAATGCAATGAACGAGATACGAGCGCCAGATAAGCGTAATAAAAATTCTCGAAATTTCACTAGAAAGTAAACAATTGTTGAGTACAGTGTAGGTGCAGGTGAGTGGGAAGTTCCACGCAAATTGATTACGCCAGAGATCGGGCCAAACAGAGAGAAGAAGAGAGAGAGAGAGAAAGAGAGAGAGAAAGTCGCAGAGAACGCGTGAGAGATAAGGCAAACTACTTGAACTATAAATAAAACTAGAACTATGCACTATGCCAGTTAATTTCAATCGTTATCGTTAATTTATTTCAAAATAAACCTTTCAGATGCGAGCAAAATCGAATAAATACTATTACTCAATGTATTACAGAGAATAAAAAACTGTTAATCTGATTGATTAAAGATTGCAAAGAACGGATCGTACATAACATCTAATAAATACAATATAATAAAATAAATATATTATATCTTAAATAATTAAATAAATTAAATTAAATCTTATGTCGTCGCTAAAATATAATATATTCCATTGACAGATTCAACAATATTTCGAATCTTCTAAACTTGATGGAACTACTTTTTTCTGTTCTCAGTATCTGTTTCTACTACTTTTTGTTAGCTTCTTGTACTGTAAATGTTTCTCTCGTTTTTTGAGCGCATTTTCAATGAGATTAACAAAGTGTTAGATACGATTTTTTTTATTTTGAGTGTTGACTGTTGATTGGGTCTGTTGTTGGTTCGTTTGTTTTGTTTGTTTGCACACACGTTCATTCATAAGCTCGTAAAAAATTCGAAAACAAACATGCGGTTGGAAAAGCTAAACCAAATAAATGTTTAAGGAATTCCACTTCAATTTTCATTAACCCAGAAAAAAGTCAGTTCAAATAACCGTTACGTTGGAATGCAACACTTTTTTTTTTGAAGGCATTTGGTTTGTTTTTTATGTACTTTGTCATAAAACGTAGCGAAGCGCACCCAACTGGATAGGCCTATGGACGGTTTTAGTTTCAATACGATCCGAATTTCCAAAGAATTCGAAAGAACTGTGAAAATAAAGCAGGAAAAAATGCCATTACAAGAAACACCTGCAAAAAGCATTATCAAATGCCATTGCGCGCCCCAAAAGAAATTAACTCCGGATACGTGAGAAGACATACCAAACAGGTTGATCTAAAACAGAGGAAGATTGAGGCAGGGAGAGAGAAAGGGAGAGAGAGACAGAGAGAGTCCAACATGCCACAGATCGCAATCTAACGAAAATAAAATAAAAACAAACAAACAACAACTATGAGCAAATCGGAAATTCCAATTTTGTGACGATTTTTTATGGCATTCGTTGGACTGAGTCAATGCTACAAAAAATATTTTGTTGGAGGAAAATACTTTTCTTCAGCAATAGAATCTAAAGATAGCCAAAAATACAGCAACTTTAGATTGTATGAAAACCAGAGATCGCAAATAATAATCAAAAGTTAAAACAAAATTGAGGCCCTAAAATAACTTCTCCGACAAGTGGAAAAAACATACGTATCTTAGTTTTATTCAATTAATTTGGTATAAGAATAGTCTTTTGTTTCCAATATTAATTCTAAAAACATTTCTATATTCAATGTAAATAAAAAAACTGAAAATTAGAGGTTTTTTTTTAAATATTTATATATAAAAAAAATAAAACAAAAATAATAAGTTTAAAAAGCTGCCCAAAATATTTATGAAATTGAAGATTACTGATTGGAGTGTTTGAGAGAAATGAGCAGAAAGAGCATAATTGACGTCAGGAATTGAAAACTGATTATCAGCAATATATAGTATAGTACATGGTATCAGAAAGGCGTAAGTCTGTGGCCTAAACAGCCTTAATTGTGACTGCGACGAGGGCAGCACGTTTCAATATGTAGGGTATCAATGTTTGCGTCGATAACACGTTCAATGAAAGGTCTAAAAAGACTCCATATATCTAACCTCACCTATCACTAACACCTTCGATTCGACTCCACTGATTTGATCAACTTTTTAGCTAAATATCGATTGATGCTAAAGTTAAGAGCATAATAAGTATACAATAAGTACTGTGATTAATTATGCAATTTTATTAATTATTATTATTGGTATTGTGAGTTATCGTGATGTGTTAAGCATTGCGCTTATGCCTAAGAACCTTGACACGCTTCACTCTAATACCCCCCTGACGTAGCGCCGGTCACGTCGTGTTCCATCTCTACTACGGCCGAGTACTTGAGATTGCGCACGTTCTTTTTAATTTGTTTATAACAAATAACTTATCAGCTGATTGCTTGCATTATTAAGAGATTTATTTTTATGCTAGGCGTAGAGTTTTGATATGATACACTATTAAAACTCAATTTTGTTGAAACAAGTTTGGAGCTCTTACAGCTTAAGAGGATATGAAATAGATGATATAAATGTAACAGAGATTTTATAAGCGCAAGAAAGTTGTACTTAAGAGGTTGCTGGCTCAACCGTATCTATAACCAGTGAGAGTTCGGCCAGCAAGGAGTTGGGCCAGCAAATGTTGGGCCAGCTAGAGTTCGAGCTGCGAGACTTTGGCTAGCGAATGTTTGGCCAGCCGGAGTTCGGCAAGCGCGATCGTCCATCGAGAGTTGGGGCAGCATGAATTAGGCAGTGTAAGTTAGCCTATCGGGAGTTGGGCCAGCGAGAGTTTTGTAAGCACGATCGACCATCGAGAGTTGAGCCAGCATGAATTAGGCACCGAGAATTAAGCTATCGAGAGTTGGGCCAGAGGGGGTTGAAGCGGAGCCTTCTAATATATTAAAATATAGAAGTTATACGTTGATTTATATCAAAATTCCATGCATTCACCCAAAGTTATTAACCCTGTTTTGACACATTTCATAGCAAAGCAATGCTTTTTGCCGATCCGACCCACAAGTGGCTAAAATTCGGTCATAAACATGATGTTATATGATTATTCATTCTTCATTTGGACTAATGAATCAATGTATTATTTTCCAATAAACAACATCTAGATTTTCAATGGACAGGTGGGATGACAACATCCGACATGCAATCAAAACCTCCTTCGAACAATCAATTACTGCAATTGCACAGAACTTGTCAAACTTGAGACTTCCTTTCGAGGTGCAAAGTGTCTAGACAATGAAAACCCAAAATAAATAAACACGAATGAGAATGTGTAGTGCGAATGGTAATATAGATGATGGTATCATATTTATATGATATTAAATGTTGGTCGTGTGAGTAAACTTCCTGTGTGCTCTCAATAGGGGGAGAAATGCGTCAACTTGCACTTTGATATCGATAAAAAATAAATGAAAATAAAAGACAACAACAGACAAATAATAATACGAGCTATAAAAGAAAAAAAAACTGCCTTTTGGCACAATCTAGCGCCTGTTTTTATTTACCAACGACAAATAATGTTGTTTATTTCGTATGAGAACTACGGATACGGGTTTCAGTACTACAACTACTGTGATTGTGATATTATTTATGAGTAATACTTAAACATATATATAATTCAGTGTTATTTCCTGTTGTGTTGCGGTATATTTGCAATTGCTGTGCTTGTAATACCCTGTAAATGCAAATATATATAAAGTTTATAAATTTCCTTCCCTACAAACTGCCTAAATAATATGAAAAACAGATTTCTCTGTTTATTTAAGCGTAAATTATTTGAAATTCCATAGGGAATACTTGTTCTAATTGATTTTGATATTGGTTGTTTGTATATATTTATGACATTCTCGTAAATCTGATACTTTTCGTATTTATTATCCATGCGGGTGAAATCTGTTTTTTATACCCTGTGCCCATTTGAAAAATGGGAAAAACAGGGTTAATAACTTTGTCAGAATGTATGTAACAGGCAGAAGGAGGCGTGCCAGACCCCACAAAGTATATATATTCTTGATCAGGGAGACGAGCTGAGTCGATTTATCGATGTCCGTCTGTCTGTCTGTCTGTCCGTCTGTCTGTCTGTCCGTCTGTCCGTCTGTCTGTATGAACGCGTCGTTCTCAGCAACTACAAAAGCTAGAGATGCCGTTTTGGTTGCTATAGATAGGTAGTTATCTTACGCAAATCAAGTTTATTTCGAAAATTGGATGCCACGCCCCCTTGACGCCCAAAAATTAATAAAACCCAAACAACCTCGTGTTTTTTAACATAAAAAGATAAATAACAAGCGTAATATTAAACATAGAAGGTTGTTATTTGGAACATAAGCTATCTTGTATTATATTTAACTATCCTGAAAAACGCATTGAAATCGGTTGAGAAACACAGGAGATATATGCTTCACAATAGTTGAACTTAAAAGTTAAAAAACAAGCGTAATATTAATCATAGAATGTTGTTATTGTTGAATATATAACCTCTTATATTATATTTAACTGCCCTGAAAAGCGCATTGAAATCGGTTTGAAACAAAGGAGATATAAGCTTCCTAATATTGCATGTGTTACACCCAAGCGCAGCAGCTATATGTATGGGAATAGCGTGCGAGAGGGATAGCAATACCAAGCATGTTGCTTGGCGCTTGAATTGTGCGTATGTTTGAATATTTGAACATACAAAGTTGAATAACAAGCATTGAACATTGAATGTTGTTATTTGGAACATAAACTCCCTTTTATTATATTTAACTTTCTTGAAAAGCGCATTGAAATCGGTTAATAAACACAAAATATAAATAAATTAAATTATTTGTAAAATATTTAAATACATTTTTACTGTATTTGCTAGCGCGCAGCGCAAGCTTTGGCACAGGGTATAATACAGTCGGGCCCGTCCGACTGATCTGCTCCGCCCATTCTGGTTTTTTTATTATTTCACTAGAATTTCCAAATATGCGGGAATTTATTGTTATTTCCTAAAAATTTGGTAACATTTTGTTCACTTTGTTGAATTTGAAGTTCACTTATCCACTTGCATATTTATTTTAAATTCACGTATTGCTCTTTTTGATAAAAATCTTAAAGCCTGGCAACTCTGCAATATTCAATAAACTTCCACAGGTGGCAACGCCAAGCCTTTGTAAAATATGAATTTGAATTTTGATTCTCTTCGGTTGTTGCGGATACATCGGACGCAACCTACAGTAGGAAAGTCTATTCTTATATATAGTTTCCAACTTTTAGAAAAATTATATCTATAAAGAATATATATATGTATTTTCACATACTATATAACTTAACTAATCGCTTATTCTTTTATATATTCTCAATATTTCAAAAGTTTATATTATTTTGCAACTCCTGCTGAATGTCGAGTAAAACTTACGTCTAGACATACAAACATAAAGAACAACAAACCGCAAGATCAACACTCAACTACAACAAACCGCAGTAATGTCAACAAAAACAAAAACAACAAGCCCCGATTTAAGCCCTGCCCAAAAGCCACCGCTGAGGCTTTTTTGCGGATCTTAAAGCGGAAATAACGTAATTTCCAAAGAGTTTATTGCTTTTTGTTTGAGTTGCCGTTTCTGTTTATTGGAAAAAAATGTTTTAAATTGTCTGTGCTGTTAATATGTATGGCAAACATTTTGTGGTGAGCGATGGCTCTGAAACGTGTTAAACCCAGAGACAGAGACAGGGAGAGAGTGAGAAGGAGAGAAAAAGACAGCAAGAGAGCGGTAGTAGCAAGTAGGGTTGCCACATGCAAACAAATTAAAATACATAAAAATTAATTTTTAATAAGTATAAATATATTTTAATAAAAATCAATATATAAATAAGATAGATCTTTATCTAAATAAATATTTTGACATAAATAAATAAAGATATACGTATATGTATACAAAAAAATAAAAATATATAAATTAATAAAAATATATAAATAAAAATATATAAATAAATAAAAATATATAAATAAATAAAAATATATAAATAAATAAAAATATATAAATAAATAAAAATATATAAATAAATAAAAATATATAAATAAATAAAAATATATTAATAAATAAAAATATATTAATAAATAAAAATATATAAATAAATAAAATATTTAGATAAATAAAAATATATAAATTAACATAAATATAAAGATAACATTTAATTATCAAATAAAATTAAAATTATAAATAAAAATTTTATTAAAAACACAATTTAATTTATAATAAATTATAAATACACTTTAATTTATAATAAATGTTATATCTAATTTAATTTATAAATTCGATTTAATTTATAAGTAAAATTTCATTTATAAAAAAAAAAGGTAATTGTAAATAAAATTTAATTTAAAATTATAATTTAATTTATAAATACAATTTAATTTAGAGTTAATGATAAATAGATTTTATAAATACAATCGAATTAATAAATACAATTTAATTTGTAATTAATGACAAATATAATTTAATTTATAAATACAATAAAATTTATAATTAAAATTTAATGTATAAATACAATTAAATTTATAAATACAATTTATTTAATAAATAAAATTTAATTTATAAATAAAATTTAATTAATAAATATAATTTTATATATAAAGACAATTGAATTCATAAATACAATTTAATTTATAAATACAATTTAATTTGTAATTCATTGTAAATATAATTAAATTTATAAATACAATTGAATTAATAAATAGAATTTTATTAAAAAATACAATTTAATTTATAAATACAATTTAATTTGTAATTTATTGTAAATATAGTTTAATTTATAAATACAATTGAATTAATAAATAGAATTTTATTAAAAAATACAATTTAATTTATAAATACAATTTAATTTGTAATTTATTGTAAATATAGTTTAATTTATAAATACAATTGAATTAATAAATAGAATTTTATTAAAAAATACAATTTAATTTATAAACAAAATGTATACATTATAAATACAATTTAATTAATGAATTTAATTTATAAAGAACATTGAATAAATAAATACAATTTAATTAATAAATAAATATAAATATATTAATAATTAACTGTCTCAAGGAAGGAAAAAGCAACTTATCTCCATAGAAGCAGCATGCAGCAACAAAATCCAAGCTGATCTGCTCCATTTGCGACGCCTGCATGCCGCATTGCGCTCTCTGGCGCTCTCTGCTCTCTCACTTTCCCGCTCTCAGCCGGCGTGTGCAAGTGTGTGAGTGTGTGAGTGTGTGCGTGCTGTGTGTGAATGAATGCAGCGTGGAAGAAAAGGCAAGCAGAAGCTTGTTGTTGCTGTCTCTGTTGTTGCTATTGTTGCTGTTGTTGTTGTTGTTGTGAATCAAGTGAATGAATTTAGCCGCGTATTTTGAATGACATTTTCAAGTGTTTTGTGCAGCACGTAATCTGGGTGTGTGTGTGCGTGTGTGTATGTGTGTGCTTTTGGTATGCAAGTGCTTGAATAATTGTCATGAGACACACCAACTACAACAATAACAGCAACCAATGGCCGGTAAACAACATTTGATTGAAAAACTAAAACAACATAAACACTATATAAATTTACATAGTCGACTAACAAATATCCTGTAAATACCTCGTTAAAGTGCAAAAATAACAACGGAACTAAGAATCGGATTTGCGAACCGAGCTTAAACCGAACCGGTTCGAAACAGGAATTTTAAAATACCAAACCCTGAACCAAAACGTAGACGGGTTTATCGAAACTGTCCGGTTTAATTCAATAAATTGTAAGGTTATTTTAAGTTCATTAAAGATTATTATCATAAAACTAATTATGTGTGTCCTTTGTTCGCACCTGTTACGTTTATTTTATTTATTTGGTAAGTAGAAACTTAAAAATATTTAAATACCTCTTAAAAACTTTAAATTTTATACATACAGTAGAATCCGGTTATAACGACGCCGCTTATAGCGTCCGTCCGGTTATTGCGACGAAAACTCGATGGCTTGGTTGGTCCCCATACAAACTTATATGAAAGGGCCTCCGCTTTTAGCGACAAACCGCTTATAACGACGAGATTTTTCACAATTCAACCGGATATTGCGACGTGCCGAACAAAAAAAAAACTTTAAAGAGGAAAATTTGAGTTCTTTAACAATGCTAAAAGAAGCAAACAAAATCATGGATTTTGTGTTTTTTCAATACGAAAAAGAAACAAAATCATGGATTTTGTCTTTCGGATATAACGACGTAAAATCGTCGGTCCCTTGAATGTCGCTATAACCGGATTCTACTGTATTTATAAAGTTTCTGCTAATCTCACCACATAAAATCAGTAAGGACGGGGCAGATCAGTCTGTCGGAAGGCAAAAGTCGGACGTCACCGACAGTAGAAGACCCTGTACTTTGGGTTTCCATAATCACTGCACCACTGCCACACTTAAATTACTCCGCCACTCTCACTCACCAGATGAGCAAATTGTCTGTTGCATATCTTCGCAGATTAGAAGAACCGTACTACTAAGTATGACGTCTTTAGCACTTATAGTTTGGGAGATCTAGGCGTTTATACGGACGGACAAACGGACATGGCTATATATGTAAATTTTTTTTAAATTTAACTATTAAAATATCAGTATCTCTCAGTATCTAACAAATTGTGTTGTTTGCTGCATCAAATCAACAGTATTTTACATCCGAATGTAAGTATGTAAAAATGTATGTATGTTAAAATGTTTGTAAGTATGTCAAAATGTATGCATGTTTTGTTTACTCGGAGCAAAATTCCCAAATGCGCTGATTTTGATAACACATTTTTGAGGTTTACCCAACATATATGTATGTACATACATTCATGTACATACCTACCTATTCTACATACATTCATGCACATACCTACTTATTCTACGTACATACATACATATTGTTCAAACATACATACACATTCTTTCGCCGCTGTATTTGTTTATGTATTTATTTTGGTTATTATTATTTATGATTAGATTTGTTTTTAGTACATTTCACAATTGCTGGCCGTAAAAAGAGAGAAGCAAGCAAATAGCCCAAATTAAGCGGAGCTATCGCTGCCAGCGTCAACGGCGACGTCGACGTCGACGTCGGCATTGTCCCTTATGTGTGCAATTGCACAAGCGTCGGCTATATGTATGTATGTATGTGTAGATGTGTGTGTTGTTTATTTGATTTTGTATTTCGAAGTTATCAATGAAATTGTAGTACACACACAGATACAGCCAAGTGTGTGAGGGCTGAGTAAATTTGTAGTTATTGGGTTTCATTCACAATGGCCAGTTTCGGTTGTTTGTATGTATTTATTTATATATATGTATGTACATATGTATGTATGTATGTGTGCAACTCCCCCACTTTGCACTTCAACATGAATTATTGGCTTTCGACTGTATTTAGTTTCCATTTTCATATTCATTCTTATTACTTTTATTTATTTATGTTTTCTCCAAGCAAATGTATGTATGAATGTATGTTTGTATGTATGTATGTATGTAGTTGATATGCATGTGTACGCATTAGATAAGCGCTTGTTGCTCTTGTTGTTTCATTCTTCCTCTTACTCCGATGGCTTTGGCCTTATCAGAACTTCATTCACTCTTGCTTAAACAGCTTGACTCTTGCACGCTCTCTCCCTCCCCCCTCTCTCTCATCACCCCCTCTCTAACCACTCTGTTTCTTGTTGAAATCGCTTCAACTTGCAGCTTAAGCTGAGAGCCAAAGATTAGAGAGAGAGGAGAGAGAGAGAGAGAAAGAGAGAGAGCTTGGCTTTTGATTGTGACTTTATGTTTTTGTGAATGAAAATCAAATCAAAACAAAGCAAAATGGCGTTCAGACTTTAAAAAAGTAAAAAGGGTCTATTAGTTTAGTGCAAAGAGGAAATTTGTGTAACACCCAGAAGGAGGCGTGGCAGACCCCACAAAGTATATATATTCTTGATCAGGACGACAAGTCGAGTCGATATAGCCATGTCCGTCTGTCCGTCCGTCTGTCTGTCTGTCTGTATGACGGTAAGTAAGCAGCACGAGTTTGTTTTAGATTTTGGATACCTCCCCCCCTTCCCCCGCAAGCCGCAAAAAGCTGCTGTAGCCGCAGTTTTAAAGCTATTGTTTTGTAATTTGGTATGACTAGTTTATGGTAATTTCTATAGATGCTGTGAATTGGCAGAGGGGGGGAGGGGTGTGCCTTGCATACGCGGGTAGCTTAGTGTGTGTGCGTCTGATTGTGTTTGTATGTACATATACTCAAAGTAAAGGGTCTCCTACGGTCGGTTACGTCCGACTGTAGTCTCCGTCCCACTGATCTGCCCCGTCCCTATATTTTTTTTATTATTTTGTTATTTATTTACATGATTATTTATTATACAAAAGCTAAATTTCTTTTAGATTTATTTTATTAATCATATAAAGTTAATATATAATATAAGTATATATATAATATTTTATTTGTCTATAAAATAATGACAAATAGAATTATGCAGAAGGGTTTGTTGATGATCACAGTTGAAAGGCTTCGGACATGGCTGGCGTTCTGGAAAAGGCATTCGCCTTATAACCAAAGATTTACGATTATAGGCCCCACAGACCTACACTTAAGAACAGAAAGTTTGCCACTTTTCAAATCCCCAATTCAGGACCCCTGATGAGAATGTTTGGCAACTATAAGACCAACCAAAATTTGACATTACATTTTTTTCTAAGCTCATTAAAAATGAGCTCAGACTGCCCCATTTCAGTTCATGAATTATAAATATATATTAAAAATTGATATATAATAAATAAAAACAACAAAAATAGATAATAAATAGTTAAATAGATGATAAATGTATACATAGCAAATAAACAAATAAATATGTTATAAACGAATAATTGGATAAATAATAAATACAAAAAAAAAATTATAAATAAAATATAATAACAAACAAAATTAAATTAAATTAAATTAAAATAAATAATAACTAAGAGCGCATAATAATGTAAATATATTTTAGAATACTTAATACATATTAATGTAATTAAATGAAGTCTTAAAAATAAATATGTAATTTAAAATAACTATACATGAAAATAACTATAGAAAATGTATAATAAATATTTAAATAAATAGATCATAAAAGGATAATAAATAAATATTAAATACCAACACATTATAAATTGTGAATAAATTAAAATCAACATAGATTTAAATATTTAAATGGAAACATGAAAATAAATCATTTCAAATCAATACACATAAAACTAAATACGAACTGAATTGCATAAATGAAAATAGTTTGTATCATTTTAAGTGAAACTTTTGCTTTTGCGGCGTTTTCGATTAATTTCACTATTGTCAAGTGGCGAAACTACTTGAGGCATTTATTAATAACTTCTAAGTAGGTAAATATGTATGTATGTATGGGGATGTATCAAAACAAAACACACTTTAAGCTCGTGTCGGCTGTCTGTCAAGATTGATCTAATGATTAAAGCATCAATTTCAGCTGGTGTCATGGGAGAATTTCAATTCTCTGCGCTTATCAACAAACAAATGTATGTATGTTGGCGTATGTAAATACGAAAATATATATTTTATTTATATGGGAGAGAGCAGGCGATAGCAAGCGAAGCTTTCTGAGCCGTTTCGCTTGTCAAAATTTGACATTTGCCGCTGAACCGTACATAAAACAGGCGCCAGACATATTGGGATTGGCGGGGGAGAGGGCGAAGAGAAGGTGGGGAGGGAGGAGAGAGAGGAGAGGTCAGCCCACACAAATAGAGAGTGATTTAGAGAGAGCGAGAATGATTGAGATACAGCGACAGAGAGGGCGAGAGAGTGGAAAAAGTTGCTTCATTTTCATGTTGTGATTTATGATTTATTGAACATTAAATTTGTTTTAATAAATTAATTTGATTTCGACAGCAGAACGGAAATTTAGATAGATACATTCATAAACACTCATATGTAAATATACCAGAAATTAAGACTGATTTAAACCCGATAAATGGCATTTATTTGAAAATATTTTTTATTTAGCATCTCCATCGTTTAGGTTTGGTTTAGTTTCTAGTTTCCTTTATATTATTGAACAAATTAATAATTAAGTTACAGAGTCTACAGTTGTTAAATAATTATTAAAATGTATATAATTTCTGCACATAAATTATTGATGCAACGATATATTAACATATCGATATATTGACAATAATGTTGAACTTTAGCATAGTTCATACTAGAAATTCATAGACACATGAACTTAAAGTGCTCAAATTGCATAAATAAATATGAAAACAATTTTTATATTCATATATTGAATTAATAAATAAACTAGTATAATTTAAGAACATATTATTCCCAAAAGATATTTATAATTTATACTATATTATTATATTACGACGCGTTTGGTGTTACCATCCCTCTCTTTGATGCATGCGATCGCTTATCAGAAAACTTGGATGCATTATATCTCTCTGATTTATGGATCAATTTTGACGAAAATAACAGAATTGGTGAATATTAATGGTGTCTACCAGTCAATGGACACATAATTCAGTTACACAAGTTTGTATATTTTAATTTTATCCATTTATTTGCTTATTTTGGACGGAAGGGGTGTGCCATCTTAGATTTGAAATAAACATGATCTGCGTATTGTATACACTTAATCACATTCCAAAATAAACTGTTTTAGTTCTTATCGTTCTTGAGATCTCAGCGTTCATACAGACGGACAGACAATCAGCCAGGGCTAAACCGATTCAGTTTGTCGACCTGATCAAGAATATATATGTATACTTTATGGAGTCCACATCTGCCACTTCTACCTAACACTTCCCATTCGCATTAACTTAATAGATCTTTTTACAGTTTTTTAAATTAGAGGCTATAAAAATAAACTTATAATTCGTTTAACTTAATTGAAAAGTTTGGCTTTATTTGTAAAATCTCGGTTTGTGAACCGGTTCGGTTGCAACCCGGTTCGCAACCCTGAAGTATGCCATTGTGTATGTAAGCGCCACTTCTGAGGCGCCAAAGCGGCGCACAGTTCAACGCAATTGTCTGTTGTTGGGGACCTGGAGGGAGGGGTTGGAAAGGGGGTGGGGAATGAGGGGCACAAGGCGGAAAATGCACAAAGGCGTATATAACAACAAACAACAATAACGCGGCACAACAACAAGTGCAACGCCAGCAACAACTGAAGCAACAACAAGAGCGAGCATAAAATAAAACGCAATATATTTTTACAAGCGGCGGAAAAACACATAACAACAACAACAGCAACAACAACAAGAACAACAACAACAGCAACAGCAACAACAACAAGAGAAGGCAAAGTTAAAATAGTTGTTAAGCTATTAAGTTCCGCTTAAATTGTTTTCACATTTGCCTTGTCCCCACACACACAGATACAGATACAGATACAGATACATTTACACAGATACAGATACAGATACATACACATTCACAAGAAAGCAGCAACAAAAACAAAAATACAAGGGGCACAAAAGAACCTAATCAAGAGCCAAAACGCCGCAAATAAAGCAATAAACAAGACACAATATTGTGTTTTTTTTTCTTTTTTGTTTTTTTTTTTATATTTCTTTATTTTGTGCTTTCGTCCCTCTGAAAGAAATAAAGAGAAATAAGAGCAGCAGCAGCCGCAACAACAACAGCAGCTAGCTCTCAGTGACTGGCTCTCTCTCTCTCTCTCTCTCTTTCTCTGTCTCTCTTTCTCTCTGTCTCTCTCTTAAAAACAAAAGCAAACAAATGAAGCGCAGACAGATGAAGTTGAATGAATAACAACAACTAAAAGGTGCGTTCTAGCGTTTGAGAAGCTTAATCTTAATCTATAACTCCATATCCATAGGCTGAACTTAGCGCTAATACGCGCAGGTTTTACACGATTATTATTAGGTTTTGCATACATGTACCGCGACCTAAACAGACCATTCTGAACTATATTATATATATATAATATCCAATGTCTCGCACAAGTCGAGTATCTGTTGGGGACTGACGGTCTAGCTAGTTTACATTAAGTATTTGCATCGAACAATATTGTATGTAATTAAATAATAATATATTAAGAAAATTATTAAATATAAAAAAATAATATACAAATAAATAATAATATATGTATAAACAAAATAAAAACATACAACTAAATAATAAAATATTAAAAAAATAACCATATATAAAAAAAATAATAAACAAAATAATAATATACATTCAAACTTAATAAAGTTCTGTGTTAGGTTCATAAATATGAATACCACAATGTATAATTTTATTTATTTATATTATATAGCTAGACCATTTATTTGTTAGTACTTTAAAAAAGTACAGATGGATCTATTCAGTTATTACAAATGGAAAATATGTGTAACGCCCAGAAGCAGTGTTAGTCCCCACAAAATATATATATTTTTGATCAGGACGACAAGCCGAGTCGATATAGCCGTGTGTGTGTGTATGTGTGTGTATTATTCCAGGCCAAAGTTCAGGGTCACCTACTGTCGGTTACGTCCGACTTAAGCCTTCCGGCTAGTAGTTCGGCAACGTTCTTATTTATATTTACTTATATTTATTTATATTTACTTATATTTATTTATATTTGTTTATATTTATTTAGATTTATATAGATTTATTTATATTTATTTATTTTTATTTTTATGTATTTATTTTTCTTTTTATTTATTTATTTTTCTTGTTATTTATTAATTTTTCTTTTTATTTTTCTATTCTTTAAAGATTTCTTACTTAATAATCAATCAAATACATATGTGCAATGCATTATTTTATTTTATTTTATTATTTATTTCAATGTATTTAGAACAGTTTAGTGTTAGTATTTTGATCAATTGAGAAAGTTGCAGTTGTTTTGGTGCAAGCACTTGTATTACAATTACAGAATGACATTTATGGTAATTTGCTTTCCAATCTGTGAATTACTCAAGATGTTGAAATAGAAATAAATTAGACAACAAACGGCTGGCTGAGAAAATAATAATAATAATCATAGCGACAGCAAGAATAACAACAAAAGCAACAACGGCAAAAAGGCGGCGCATATGTATATATTTTACAATACGTAATAGTCGTTACAACAGCAACAACAGCAACAACAGCAACAAGCTCAACAACGGGCATATACAATATGTTTTTATATAGTATATCTGGCCAACACAGCCCATAAAAATAGAAATAAAACGAGCACGAGCAATAACAACGACGACATCAAAATGCCAAAGAAGCAGCAGCAGCAGCAGCAGCAGAGCGAGAGACAGCAAAAAGACAGAAGAGGGGAAAAAAAAAACTAAATAGTCAACAACAATGAGTGCAATAAACAACGAATATGTCAAATACACTATAAAAAACAACTAGCCACAAGCGAGTACACGCTGCGCTGCTATCGATAACAAAGCTCTTGAGCGTATGCTGCAGCACGCACTTCACAACAACAATAACAACAAGCACTTACAACAACAACAACAATCACAACAATCACAACAACAACAACAACAACCGAAATAACAATCGTAAGCAGTTTTAATCAACCACGCAACAACAAAGGCAGCGCGTGTCCAAGCCACAGATATACAGTTGTTTATACAAATCCGCTTAAAAATATGAAAAAAGCCAGTAGGAACGGAGTCAATCAGTCGGACGCACCCGACTGTAGAACACCCTGCATCCTATGTTTGGAATACCATTTAAAAATATTCAACTTTTATGCCTGCAACATTGTTTCTTTAATAACTTCCGTGTTTATTAATTGATTTCAATAAGCTTTGCAGAAGAGTTAAATATTATGGTAGAGATTATATATTCTAAATAACAACATTATATGTCTAAGTTTATACTTGTTGTTCGGTTTTTATCGACACCTACCTACATACCACAAATGATTGCTCAAATCCGAAAACTTAGCGTTCATACAGTTCGATGGACAGACAGGGTTATATTGAATCAGCAAGTCGCCCTGATCAAGAATATATATACTTTGTGGGATCTGCCACGCCTACTTCAATCTGTCTCATATACTTCTATGCTAGCAAAGTTATTCATTCCATTTTTACCCATTTCATAGGTACAGGGTATAATAATACTTATACGATAACAAGATGAAACTTGTGTTCCGATCAGCGTTGCCAAATCAGCTTATTTCCTGCCAGATTTCTGAAAGTTCAATTCCGGAAGAAAAATTCAAATAGCCAGCATCTTGAGTTTTAAATAAATAGTTTATTTAAACTTAAATATGTGTAATAAGTTAATAAATTTAAGATTGGAAAATGAGCCAGAAAGCTATTGATCCAAGAACATTCCGATTGAAAAAGATGGTTTTAGATTTTTCCTTTCCCTTCTCCACAACCACAACAGTATGAATTTTAAAGATATAGATTGGTGATTTGACATGTTCGTAGCCTATGGTATTCTCAGTGGATTCTATGTGGATTACTTTAAGAATAAGAAAGTGTGTAAGATTATTGAAACACAAAGTACAGGATCTCCTACTGTCGGTTACATCCGACTGTAGTCGTCCGCACGATCGATCTGCTCCGTCCTTTATGGTTTACGTCCCTTAAATCCAACCCTTTGGTTCTTAGAACATTACCCACCTTAACAAAGACTGATTGAGAAAGAGAAAGAGGCAGAGAGCGAAAGAGATACAGAGTGAGGGAGAGGGAGTGCGATATAGGGAGAAATATAGAGCACAGGGGTATAGAAAGTGAGTTGGAGATATAGGAAAAGATATAGACAGAGATATATAGAGAGAGATAGAGGGATATAGAGAGAGATAGAGGTATATATAGAGAGATCGAGCGAAATAGAGGTAGATGAAAAGAGATCTAGAGACAGAGAGAGAGAGAAAGAGAGTTGTTGTGAGTGTTGTTGTTGCTGCTGCTCGACGAAAAGTGGTATAAAAATAAAACCAGAAGATCAGCAGACATTGCGAGACAGCGCTGCTGATGCCGACGTCGACGTCGACGTTGACGCCGCTGCAAACGTTGGCGACAGCTGAGCCGCTAGATTTACATCGATCACACATTTTATGTCACATGAAGAGGCGACGAGAACAACAAGAAGAACAACAAATACAGTTTTGGCGAGACAGTTGGGTGACATAAACGAAGACGGTGCTAACGACTGAGATACGTACATACATACAAAGGCAGAGACAAACAGACATACAGACAGACGGAGAGACAGACAGAGACAGGGACTGCGAGGCCATTAGATGATCGCCGTCTAAATTTAAATGTCTGTGCGTTTAAGCTGCAAGGCAAAAATAAATCTACATAAGTAAAACGTAAACGTAAACAACAGCAGAAAATCTAAAAAAAACACAAACACACACACAGAAAATAAAATAAAAACAAAGGCAAAAACTAAAACAAAAAACAAAAACAATATAAATATAAGCGGCGTTTCCTTTTTGTAATGTCAAATCACAAGATCGTCTAGTTTGTATCAGTTTTGCTTTGTTGCGATGCCAGCGGCAAATCTTATCAACCCCACCACAGAGAATACTCTCTCCTTGAGAACAGTTATTAATCAATAGAAATTTTGGGAGAAAAGTTTACTGCTTTCAAAAAAATGGTTAGATAAATAATATAAATGAAATAAATTATGGAAATTCTAGCTGAACCATAAAAAAATTAACAATGCTGGAGATTCCAACTTGGGATGAATTAGGGATAAAAGAACAAAAATTAAAAATAATAATTATTACCAATTCAGGAGATTCCAACTTGGGATTAATTCAAGAAATGAGAACAACAAATTTAATTAGTAATAGCAATCAATTCGGAAGATTCCAAATCAAAAGGGATCGAGAGAAAGATATACAAATAGAGGATAAAAAAATTTGGACAGGGCAGATCAGTCGGACGGGCCCGACTGTAGAATACCCTGTGCCTTTTATTTTATATACAAATTTATAAAACTGTCACACTAAGCGTATCAGCAGTACTTCTTCTTCTTCCCTTCTTACGTGCGCCAGCTGCGCTGCGCGGCTGCTGCTGCGCTGCGCTGCTGGGCTACGCTGCCAATTGCGTAGCTTATATCTAGTTTGTTTATTAACCGATTTCAATGCGCTTTTCAGAATAGTTAATTATAATAGAAGAGAGTATATATACCAAATAACAACATTCTATGTTTAATATTACGCTTGTTTTTGAACTTTTAAGTTCAACTATTGTGAAGCTTATATCTCCTGTGCTTCTTAACCGATTTTAATGCGTGTTTCAGGATAGTTAAATACAACATAAGAGAACTTATGTTCCGAATAACAATATTCTATGTTTAATATTACGCTTGTTATTCAACTTTGTATGTTAAAATATATGGACGGGGCAGATCAGTGGGACGGAGGCTACAGTCGGACGTAACCGACAGTAGAAGACCCTTTACTTTAACTTTATGCATTTACAAACACAGTCAAAGGCACGCACACTAACCTACCCGCGTATGCAAGGCACACCACCCCCCCTCTGCCTAGTGCGGCGAATTGTCCGTTTCATATTTTCGCTGTTTCTTATCCGATCGAAACGAAATTCACAGGGTCAATAGAGAATATCATAAGCTAGTTATGTACCAAATTACAAGTCAATAACTTTAAAGCTGTGGCTGCAGTAGCTTTTTGCGGTTTGCGGGGGAAGGGGGGGAGGTATCCAAAATCTAAAACAAACTCGTGCTGCTCGCGAAACAGAAGAATCTAAATCCCGAATATGGTGTCTCTAGCCCTTATAGTTGCTGAGATCTAGGTGTTCATACGGACGGACAGACAGACAGACAGACAGACGACAGACGGACAGACGGACAGACGGACATGGCTGTATCGACTCGTCTTGTCGTCCTGATCAAGAATATATATACTTTATGGGGTCTGCCACGCCTCCTTCTGGGTGTTACACACATTTCCTCCTTGCACTAAACTAATAGACCCTTTTTACTTTTTTAAAGTAAAGGGTCTAAAAACACGAGGTTGTGTGAGTTTTATTGATTTTTGGGCGTAAAGGGGGCGTGGCATCCAACGATTTGAAATAAACTTGATCTGCGTAAGATACACTACCAATCTATAGCAGACCAAAACGGCATCTCTAGCTTTTGTAGTTGCTAGAAGATCGCACGCGTTCATCCAAACAGACAGACAGACAGACAGACAGACAGACAGACGGACAGACAGACAGGGCTAAATCGACTCAGCTCGTCTCCCTGATCAAGAATATATATAGTTTGTGGGGTCTGCCACGCCTCCTTCTGCCTGTTACATACATTCTGCACAAAGTTATTAACCCTGTTTTTCCCATTTTTCAAATGGGCACAGGGTATAAAAATTATACGGCTAGTACTAAATAAACCCACTTTTATTGTGTACAAATCATGGCTTAGACATTTTCTAATATACTAAAAATTAAGCTCCTGTAAAATACCATAAAAACTAAACAACAAAAATAAACTATTTAATATTAATTTGAAAAGAAAATATTTAAATTAAATGTGGATTATAAACAATAGTGCATATTTATGCAGCAAGTATTGACGACTATGGATTCAAAATTATACAAATTAATGAATCGAAATAAAGTCAAGAATATTGTTCAGAAGAATATAAAACTTCAATTGTGCTTTGTCGATTTTATGTTTAAATATATGTAAATATCTTAATAAAAGCTAAAGAGTTTTTGCTCTAAATTTATTTCAAGTTTCAATCATATCATTGTTTATGATGATTAAATTTTATTGCTTATCTTTTCACTGAATTGCTGTTTCTTTGGATTTTACAGTCTTTTTTCTATCTCATACGCAACCCCTCTTCTTCTTCTCCCCCTTTTTTATATCCCTATCTCTAGCTTTCTAACGTAATGCCCCAGTGATTCTCGCGGATATCACCTGGCAACCGAATTAGATTTTTCCACATTACATTTATTTATAAAAATGCATTCTTGCTCAAAAATAGCCCAGAGACAACGGCAAATGCTAACACCCATATGGCATGACTATATAGCACATTAGCTTGATAAAATATCTAACATCAGACGGCAAACCCCTAGCTTGCCCCGCCCCCTTCCCCTGACCATCCGTCTCTTCGTCTATCTGTCTGGGTTTTCTCAATTTAATTTTCGTGTTGCATCTTACGATCAATTTCATTTAAATGATTGTAATTAAAAACATTTTTTCTCTAGATATAGAACTGAGGCGTGGCAGAGGGGGGTAGCTTCTATCGGAGGGGCGCTGCCAATGCCGCCCACTCACGCGCCGGCTAAAAACTAACAACAACAACTACAACAACGATGACTTTAGCGCTCGACTGCATACGATAGCAACAAAAAAACACATGGGTTTTATTTAATTAGTTAGACTTTTGAAATACCCTGTGAAGTAGTTTGAAATCGATTTATTTTATATCGAAAGAAGTTTGCATACATTTTATTAGATATCTAAAATGATTGAATACGGACACAATTTTATAGATACAAATCGATTAAAGGTAGAAATAGTTCACTCATAGAATATATAAAAACAAATGTATTTATTTAAGGTATCATTATTTATATAATATGTAATATGCAGATATATCTATTGGAGGTTGACCTTATTCAGAAACCGATAGCCCTTTTGTCATTACAGATAGATCGGTAAAAAGAAAGTTCAGTTATAGATACAGATAGATCTTTAACAGATTGATTCTTAGTGGATGGTTTACTTATTTTCTACAATTATTTATTATTAATTATTTCTCAATTGTTGTAGCTCTACCTCTACATTACTCTATATATTAGAAATAAATGTTGCACAGTTTGATATGCACACATGATATTTCCTAGTTATGGAATAATCTATATATTACACTATGTATTATATATACAGTAAGATCTTTCAAGTTTGCTACTTAATGGATGGTATCTTATTAAAAATTATACTTTTCTAGCAATAGCTTTACGTAAATGTTACTCGATATATAATAGTTACATATATATATTTTGGTTTCTTATCAATAATATTTTCTAGTTATAATTCTTCTCTTTCAATTAAATCTACAACTAAAATAACACCCCTAATTTATTGACTAAATTTCAACAATAAACGCCAGTTTCTAAAAGAGTATTTAATTTGGTTATACCCCATTTGATTTCTGCCGAATCAAAGGGCAGCATAGACAAAGGTTGCCAGACAGGCAGTCGGGACTGTTGAGGCCATTTTGGCTAGAACCCACAGAGGGGTGGGGTGGGGTGGTGTATAAGCAAAAGAAAGGTTGCATGCCCGCCACACATTGGGTCGTCATCAAAAGCACATGAGTGCGGCAACCCCCTCCCCCACCCTCTCCTGCCTCAACCCCTTTCTTTTTACTCAGCCAGTTGCAATCGTCATCTGCTGTGCATTTGGAATTTTGTAATTGTATTTGTAAGAACGTATCTAAGTATCTGTATCTGTAGCTGCATCTGCATCTGTAAATGTATCTGTAGCTATAATTTGTTTTTGTTTTTGCTAGACTATTTCGCTGTGTGTTTTTTGTTTTCCTTACGGTTATGCGCCATTTGGGGCACGTTGTCGTTTCGTCTATGGCGTTGATTAAATGTAAAAAGTATCTGCATCTTTGAGCTGTATCTTTAACTAGCTACGAATCTAGAATATATGAAATTTTTATCCAATTCATAATTTGCAACAGTTATTTCGTGTTTTTAGACTTGAACTTAAGCTAAGCTTTTGCCATTAACCCACAAGATGCAAACAAAGCAAAGTTAAATGCAAATAAAAAACATAACTCTACAAATATCGAGACGATTAATCGTCAGCTGTCAGCATAATATATATGCAAACATTCCACTTGACATCAAATGCAACCAAACATAAGAATCATCATTATGTTGGAATGAAAAAACCAAGTCCGTAAAGAAAAAAATCCAATAGAAATATGTAAGAAAAGAGAGAGAAAAACCAGCGCAGTCAACTGACTTTCCAAATGCCAGAGTCTGTGCTCCATCTGTCTGTCGCTCTCTTTGTTTCATGTCCGCTATCATTATGCATACTTTTCAATTTTTTTCAATGGGCGACGACGGCCTCAATACAACTGCAAACGACATCGGCGACATTTAGCTGAGAAATGCAATAAACAACATTCCAATCTAACTCCTATGCACATTTACTGCCTCTTTCACTCGCTCGCTTAACCAACAGTCGAGAAAAAACCCGACAAAACAAACACTACAACTACAAAATGAGGAAAAAAGATACAGCGCCAGTCATTATGCATAGATATCGACTATAGGTCAGTGGCAATTATTATATAAATGCATAAACACGTTTAGTTTGCTCAACTAACGAGTAGTAGACCTTTCAACGAGTGCAGTTCGACTATTCGACCGACAGAAAAACCAACGAGTAGTTGCAAACCTGTAAGAAGGTATACGATCAGTAGCATACTCGTCACCCAAAATTCTTAAATACAACTAAGAAATATTTATAAAATACTATTATACCTGTAGCAATGCTTCTTCTTACATTTTTTGTCCGTTCGCCGCAAGAATCTGAAAAAAAGGATACAATATTGTTGGTTTAATACCTTCTGTGATTATTAACCCATGCGTTTTACATGATAGATAAATATAACAATCGAAAGTATATATTTTGAATAACAAGCTTCAATGTTCAATATTGGAAAAGACTGGGAAAACCTTTTCTCCTCCAAAAGCTACTCGATTGCGTGCGAGACATTGGTTTAACGGAGGTTCTATAGATCAAAAGGAAATATGATAGATCTTGTAAGATCTCGGCACACATATCCAAAAAAAAAAAAAATAACAACGAGTGAATCCAACAACTTAACTCAACCAAGTGACGGATTAAGTACACAAATCAATCCCAATAATTTACCCCTAATTATAACATCGGAACTAGTTTAGAGATTCAGTTCAATCCAAGTAATTTTCCTAATTTCAAAATGTTACAAAATTTATTTTTGCCCATTATGGAATTGAGTCCAAAGAATTAAAGTAACGAATAACAAAGTAAAGAGTACAGCTTGACATTTGGCATTTAAACGCAACGAGTAGTATTTGAAGCGCCTGGAATAATCTAGCAAAGTCGAGTATGACTAAGCTTGGAATTTTCTAGCGTTCGTCCGTCTCCGTTTCCGTCTCCGTCTCCGTCTCGCCACATGCCGCAAATTCAGACCACCTGAATATGCTTTACACAAAACTTGTTCTTTTTATTTGTACAAACTAAATTCTGTTTTGTCTATATGTATTTGAGTATGCACGTATGTATGTATGTTTGTGTGTACATTTGTATGTATGTATGTATCTAAACAGATTGCAAAAGATTTCGTAGACCGTTGTAGACATTGTCAATGTCAATAGCAAGATCGTTGCAGAGTCTAGCTCGCTTGGGCATTTTGTCAGGGATATGCGCATATCTTAACTCTTGCTCTTGTTGCATACGCTTAACGGTGTTTCTCTTTATATATTTCTTTTATTCATTTTATTTGGTTTATTTTACTTGTTTACTTTTATTCCCTTGTTCATTTATTTGCTTTATTTATTGTCTCTTTTTGATTTATTTAATTAATTTCAGTCATTTTATTTGGTTGATTTTATTTGTTGTATTTACTTATTTTATTTATATATTTATTTTATTTATTTTATTTATTTATTTATTTATTTATTTTATTTATTTATTTTATTTATTTATTTATTTATTTATTTTATTTATTTATTTTATTTATTTATTTTATTTATTTATTTATTTTATTTATTTATTTTATTTATTTATTTTATTTATTTATTTATTTTATTTATTTATTTTATTTATTTATTTCATATATTTATTTTATTCATTTATTTTATTCATTTATTTTATTCATTTATTTTATTCATTTATTTTATTCATTTATTTTATTTATTTATTTTATTTATTTATTTTATTTATTTATTTTATAAATATATATTTTATTTGTTTTATTTTATTTATTTTATTTCATTTATTTTATTTATTTAATCTAGTTTATTATTTATTTATTTTTATTTTATTTTTATTTATTTTTATTTTATTTTTATTTTTTTTAGCTTATTTCAATTAATTCATATAATTTCAATTTATTGTACTTTATTATTGATGTTATTTAGTTTATAACTTTTATTTATCTTATTCATTTTAAGTAGATTATTTGATTTTGTTTTGCTTATTTCGTTAAATTCATTTTTTTTTTAATATTTATGTTGTCAAGCTTATATCTTTTAATTGTTTTATTCAATTTATTTCGCGAATTTTTTTTATTATTTTCAATATTTATGTCTTTTATTTCTTTTAGTTGTTTTAACAATTTTTGTATTTACTTATTTTATTTATCCTATTTATTGTTGAGTTATTTGCTTTATATATTTGTCAATTTATTACAGTTTATTTTATAAATTTATTAATTTGATATGGGCATTTCCACAGTCGCGCACAAGACATTCGTACGCGTTCAAAGTAAAAAAACGGTTAAAAGGAAGCGATATTTTTTTCTTCTGAAAGGCTTAACATATAGCATTTAATTAGCTCTTTCATTGGTGGAAAGATTGATTTTGGGTAACTTTTCATTTTTAAGAAAATTGAAAAATTCAAGACATTTGTCACCGGAAGAAAATGGTAGTGGCATTTGAGGTCAACCAATTCAATCGCCAATATTAGCGAATCCAGTGGCAATATTTTAATGCAACAAATTTTAAACTCTTGTGCATGGATGCCTCTTCAAAATGGTTATGATTTTTTTCAAAGATGACTTGCATTTTTTTTTTTAATTCAATTTAAAAAAATTGTAACGTGACATTTGGCACGTGACCATTTTTATGTATGTTTTTGTTATTGTTGTTGTTGGAAAGTATTTAAGGAACAAATGGTTATAATGTTTTTAAATTGACAAAAATAATTGGAATTATTTATTTTTACATAACAGGAGTGATTTTGAAAACAAATGACTGAGCATGATGCTTCTGTTTGAGAAGCTGTTTTCAAAAAAAAAATGCCCTAAAAAACGTCAAAATGACAAAAAATGGGTTTTCGCGACTTTGCATTCGAATTTTTTGAAAACTATAATAGATTATAATAGATATTTTCAAATCTGTTAAATTTTAATATTTCTTAATGTTAAAAATGTTAAAAATATCATTTTTAAGAAATTTTAATTTTTTGGCCCCGGTGGACCTTTCTGTGGAAATGCCCATATATAGATTTATCAATTTATTTAATACTTTTTTATTTTATACATTTAGCTATTTATTTTATACGTATATTTATTTGACTGAAATATTTGTTTAGTTGTTATTTGCTTTACATGTTTATTGTAATATTTGTATATATATTTTAGGTGACTTTATGTGGCAGTTTTAGCATCTGAAGTCAGTCAACAAAGTGATTAATGAGTGTGTGGAGTCAAACAGACAGACTATCGACAAATGTGTGTGTGCGTGTGTGTATCTGTGTGTGGACTTTTATGAGCAATTAAAAAACTATTTAAGACCACAAGCAATAAGCAGTAGCAATAACAGCTGCAAAAAGAACCAAGACTATGACGTTTTATGGGCGACACGAGTGTTTAAGTGGATGGGGGAGGGGTGAGGAGGGGGAGGGTGTCGAACTTACTCCATCCACAGCTGCCCTAAAGTTCGCTCTCTCTTTCCCTCAATGTATGTCTTTCTCTGTCTGTTTCTCAAGCTCTTTAACGGCGGCTGCGCATGCGCCGAGGAATGCGGAAATGCTCAGTTTATGATGTTGCTGTTTGTTGTTGCTTTTGTTGCTGTTGTTGTTGCTTTTGTTGTTGTTGTTGCTCTTGTTGATGTTGCTGTTTTTTAGTCCAACACTCGTGGCACACATATGAGTACTGGCAGTTTAATTGCTTGCCATTGAAGGTGAGGTCATACCGACTAAGCCCAGTTAGGGAGCATATGCTGGCAGTGGAGGAGATGGGGCAGGGCAAGGGAGGGGGGTGCAAGGGGCTGGGGTGTTAAACTGTCATTGGCTGCAACTTCGGTGCATGATATTATAATTTATGGCCCGCCTAATGGCTTTTTCTCGTATAAAAAACAATGAGAACGGAATTATGCATTTCAGTTCCGTATGAAAACGGTTTTTAAAATCTACGCATGGCTTGCCCTGCCCCAACTGATAGGTGCAAATATTGCGCTCTCTTCTCCCTTTCACACACTCTCCCTCCTTCTCTCTCTCTCCCTCACTACTCTCTCTCTTCTCATTTGCTCAACAATTCATGGCATGTCATCTGCAGCTGCATTACAACCAGTGTTGCCAATTTAGCTAGTTTCTGAATTCTATTTAACTCTATTTGAAAATAAATATTTATTTTGAATTAACTATATCCAATAAATATTTATTATTTATTTATTTAGCGATTAGCTGCTAATTCATTAGTTTTAATTTTGTACTAAGACTAAAGTGAATTTCTTTGTATAATTTTATTATTTTTTTTTTTTTATTTCAAGATATTTTTCAGTTGAATTAATATTTATTTTTTAGATATTTTTTTAGGTTTTTCGAATATTCTATGTTAAAAATTTTTATTACATTTTTCTTCAATTTTTTATAGTTGTCAAGATAATTTTTCCATTTATTTCGAATGTTCTATATTGAATTAATTTTATTATTTTTTCTTTTGTATATTTTTTATTTTCATAATTATTGTGTAACTCGTTATCTCTGGCAACACTGATTAGACCAACAACATTTTATTTAAGCCACTTTTGGCGACAAGAGCTCAAAATTCCCACTTTCTGCTATTTCACACTTTTATGTAGCAAATGATTTAAAAAAAAAACAGCCAGATTTGGCGGGAAAACAGTGGATTTGGCAACAGCGCGGCCATAACTCAGGCTGTCTGATCTTTTGCTCTCTGAAGCTCTCACAGTTGCTGTCTGTGTGAGAGTGTGCGTGCATGTGTGAGTGGCTGCATAGCACAAGCCAAGCAAGTCTGGCTTGACTTGTCGACTCATGCTCACACATACACACATACACAACACACACACACACACACTTCGCTCCACCCTGGCTTCGTTAAACTTGACGACGGCGACAGCGACAGCGACAACAACAACAACAACTCATTCACACGCCGTGCACATAACTTAAAACGTGCTTTTTACATTACACAGCATCCACACAGACAGCGGACAGCGGACGATGCGAGAGAGCGGCAGCGAGAGCGCGCGAGAGAGCGTAGGGGCTGAGAGCAGGCGGTTGGCGTTGCCAGTGTTGTCAGCAAGCCCGAATTGAAATAAACTAGATTAACCACAACTAATGGTAATAAAAATAGCTAAAACAATTTAACAAATAACTGATGCAAAAAATTAAAATTAAATTAAATATAATTAATATTAAAAAATAAAATTTATATTATATTAAAATTTTAATAATAATATAGAAATATAATATTATAAAATTAATATCAAAAAACTATCACAATAAATATCATAAAATTAATCTAATAAAAATTAAATTTTTTAAGTACAAATAAAACCCAAATGAAAATAGAATGTTAAAAACAATTAAATTTAAATAACAATATAATCAAAATAATAATAAAATAAATAGCAGATAGTCGCTAAATACTATAAAATAAAAAAAATAAAAAATAATAACAAAATCAATATATTAATACCATTGAAATAATAATTCAATTAAAATAGTTTTTAAAATAATAATAAAATTAAAATAGTTATTAAAATAATAATAAAATTAACATAGTATTTGTTAAGAGTTAAAATTAAAACAGCACTTTTTTTATAACGTTGCTATTTAAATATTAATTTTTTTAATATTTCGCAAGCTGTTTATTATAAATACATAAATAAATAATTAAGTGTAGTTGCATTTAAATCAATGTCGAAGACCATACAAAAATTAGCCCTGTTTTTAAACATTTAAACGATAAAACACAAAACCGTAAATGAAATTTGATTATAAACAATAGTTATTTTATTAAATTAGCAAACGTTCGAACTCAACGGACAAAACGGTGCACAATCCGGTGACTTATAAGTATTAATGAGATTGGCAACATTTAAATATATCATATCTCCCTTAGTTATGTACCGATTTTGACGAAATATTACAGAATTGTTAGATATCAATAATGATCTCTACCAACTGCAGAAGATTCAGAACTTATTGGGTGGATTTTTATCGCTTAAACAGGTCACTATATTCCTTTTACGTTCGTTGTGGGCGGAAGGGGCGTGGGCATAAGAATGCTAAAATGGCAACACTGTTCGCTGCTGCTTAATCTTTGCATTCTTGACTGCTAAGACAGCAGCTGCATCGCTGTAAGCAAAGAGGAAGAGAAAAGGAAAGAGTGAGAGCTGAAAAATTGTACAGCATGTTAACTCTGCTACGGTGCATAGAGCTTGAGCTCATAAACCAAGAAAGAGACGAAGAGAGAGACAGAGAGAGAGAGAGAGACAAAAGGGAGTTTTGTGTAAATGTAAAGTATGTGTGTGTGTGTGTGTAAGGAGACGCGTTTGTATGCGTACAGGCACGCCGTAATTAATCATTCGTGGCGGTCTCGATATTCTATTGCTTTCTGTTTTCCCCGTTTTTCCCTTACACCATTTTTCTCCGTCAGGGTGGGCAATAGGGAGGGGGAGGGGGAGAGAGAGAGAGCTATCAAACAGACCCGCAGCAGTTTGGTTTTTCGGTTTTTCCCTTTCTGCTTTCGTTGTTGTTGGCTTTTTACATTTTATTATTATGAATTTGTGTTAATCGTTACATTATTTCGTCTCTCGTCTCTCGTCTTTCGTTTGTTACATCATTGCCTTTACAAGCATAAAAAGCGACATTAATAGCCCAACATTGGCGCGCAGTCGACGGCGCAGTCAGCGACAACTGCGACTGCGACTGCGACAGCGACAGCAGTCAGCCATCAATCACACGCACAAAACGGAAATAAATAAATATGTGCAATAACAGAAGGGGCGGAGCAGTCCAGTCGGATGCGTCCGACTGTAGAATACCCTGTATCTTCTTTCTAACACATGATTATCAGATAGGCAAAACTTTAATGCATCATAACTCTCCCAATGATTAATTTTAATAAAATTTACAGAATTGGTAGACATTTATAATCTCTACTAACCAATGAAGACAGAATTTACACAGATGGATTTGTATCTCTTAAATTCCATTCATTTTATTAATGCACATTGTGGGCGGAAGGGGCATGGCATCCGAGATGTGAAATAAACTTGATCTGCACCTACCTTCATTCCGAAAATGCTGCTAAATCGACTCAGATCGTCTCCCTGATCAAGAACACATATATAAGTATACTTTGTAGGGTATGCCACGCCTCCTTCTGCTTGTTACATACATTTGCACAAAATTATAAACTCTGTTTTTACCGATTTCATGGGTACAGATTATACAAATAAACTTAAAATTAGTTCAACCTAACCGAGGCAAACTTTTTGGTTTTTAAACATTGAAATTGCGGTTTGCGAAGGGATTATTCACATTATTTTTTTAAGGATATTTTTCTTCAATTTAGGGAGATATTATATATGTAATATTGTATTTATTATATTTTATATTTTATTCTTATATACTTTTTGGGGTCTGCCACGCTTATTTCTGCCTGTCACAAAGCTATAAGCCCTATTCCAACCATTTTATGGGTGCAGGGTCAAAAAATGCGCAGCAAAGAGCGAAATATTCAAGGGGCAAGCTATGGAGACAGCGCATAGAGGTAGGGGAAGATGCAGGCGGGGGAGGGGAAGGAGGCGAATGTTGGTGGAGGGCTCGTCTCTTGTCTCTATGCAACGGAAGTGCGTCTAATTGAGCAACTGACAGAATGTGCGCGTCTGCGGCATGTGCCAACAACAACAACAACAGCAACAACACGCCCCCCTCTTCCCCATCGCATTCCCCTCGCAGTGGCAAGAGGCGCGCATGCAGCGCAAGAGACATGTTGAGACACTTTGGACTCTCGTCTACCTCTCAATCATTATCCCCAGCACCAACAACAACAACAACAACAGCAACAACAACCTCTCTGACTGACAGGCAACACGTGCTAGCATGATGGAAAATTCTACAAGACAAAGTTCTAAGAACAATGGAAACGTTGGCGAAATTCTCAAGTGTTATTATTGTTGAATTAGTTTGCCCATACTTGAAAATACCGTCATCATTCCACCATTCTTGTCATATTTCACGTAGTGCAGCGCCCAGTCCTATTTTGGATGTAATTCAATTTAATTGAATTATTTATATCGTATTTATAGACATTAATTCTGTTTTCAATTTTTATTTATTTTATTTTAAAACCTTATAGCTTACTGTTACTATTAATAAGTTATAAATTTTACAAAATATATGCATATATATTTAATCATAGATAACTGGCTGATATGAATAATGGATATGGATATTGAAATTACCAATAAATTGGTTTTTAGACCCTTTACTTTAAAAAAGTAAAAAGGGTCTATTAGTTTAGTGCAAAGAGGAAATGTGTGTAACACCCAGAAGGAGGCGTGTCAGACCCCACAAAGTATATATATTCTTGATCAGGACGACAAGCCGAGTCGATATAGCCATGTCCGTCTGTCCGTCTGTCTGTCCGTATGAACACCTAGATCTCAGCAACTATAAGAGCTAGACACACCATATTCGGGATTTAGATTCTCCTATTTTTACGAGCAGCACGAGTTTGTTTTAGATTTTGGATTTTTCCCCCCTTCCCACGCAAACCGCAAAAAGCTACTGCAGCCACAGCTTTAAAGTTATTGACTTGTAATTTGGTACGTAACTAGCTTATGACATTCTCTATTGACCCTATCGAATAAGAAACAGCGAAAATATGAAACGGACAATTTGCCGCACTAGGCAGAGGGGGGGTGGTGTGCCTTGCATACGCGGGTAGCTTAGTGTGTGTGCGTCTGATTGTGTTTGTATGTACATATACTCAAAGTAAAGGGTCTCCTACGGTCAGTTACGTCCGACTGTAGCCACCGTCCCACTGATTTTTTAGTCGTTCTGTATAAAGCTGAGTTCGATCTTCAATTTTGAAGAATCGATATTTTCGATCAATTCACGTCTGAAAAACGATTTAATCGATTAATCGAAATAAAACTGGTAATTTAAATTTTTAGGTAGTCTGAGAGAAAAACTAAAAAATCGATGCAAAGCCCAGTTCTAGTTCTTCAGTAATTAATAAAAAATAGTAAGGAACAGATCAGTCGGATGGAACGCTTGGGCAGAAAACTCCAGTCGGACGTAACCGATAATAGGAGACCCCTGTCTCACATTTAAAGGCCCACTATTTTCGTACAAATGCACAAATCGTCAGCAAATTCGAGCGAATTGTCGGTTGCATACCTTCGCTGTTTCTTATCCAATCAATTAAAGTAGAATATCATAAGCTACTTAATTTTTTTTTTTTTTTTTTTTTTGTTTTTGTGAAAATATAAAAATTTTTATTATACTATATTATATGGTATACTATTACTGTTATGTGTAGTAATTTGCACCATAGTGATGTGTAATATTTCAATTTATATATACAATTGTATATATTTACTCCTAAAGAAATATTTACAAATATATATAGTTATATTCGTCTGTTTGGTAAGTCAGTTGGGTGTATTCTTTTCAGTCTTCTCCTCATCGTTAAGCTACTTAATGATTACAAGTTTTTAGCTTTTAAAATTGTGGCTAATATGATTGTTTGTGTTTAGTGGAGGAAGTTGGGAGGTATAAGAAAACATCCAAAATAAACTTTATCAGCGTGCAGCATAGAAGAGAAAATTATATCGCTATCTCTTATACGGACAGACAATGCTATATCGGTTCATCTTCCTGATGCAGAATACAAATGCTTTGTGCACTCTGCCACGCCTCCTTTTCATAATGTACTACAGGGTCAAATTGGGTTTATAATGTATTTTTTATGCAAGCTTTTTAGAAAGAACATGCATAAATAATGCCAACTTGCAATTGAAAATTATGACGAAACTTGCAAACTACTGAGCCAAGAATTTCGAGTGCTAGAAATGCAAATGTGGAAGAGGGAGAGGGAAGCACAGAGAGGGAGAAAGGGAAAGAAGAAGAATACCATAAACTTGGTAAATACCTAAAAAGGCGAATGAGTTACCAAAGTAGTATCTGAGCAATTTTAGTTGCATTAGCTGGCATTTCCGGGCTATGGCGGATAGAAAGGATATAGGGGGGATATATGATATACTAATGTCTAATGGGTATGGCGACGGCGATGCCAACTGAGATTGTTGTTGTTAGTGTTGTTGGTGTTGTTGGTGTTGCAAATGTATGTCTGTATGCATGATATCTAAATGTGCAACAGCAGCCAGAGCCAGCGCATTGCCTGCCACAAATCGCATGGCATGCCACATGCCACAAGCCGCATGCCAGCAGACGTCTCAAGTGTGCTCCATACACACATATACACATACATATATATATGTATATATAGAGACCAAGACCCAGCAGAAGAAAAAAATACCCAGACGGTGAGTATGCAATTGAATGACTGACGCGGTCGGTTTTCCTCTGCCCCTCCCCCCTCCTCTGTCAACTCGCGCTGCTGTCCCCACACGTCAGTCGGCTGTCTGTGGGGCATGTAGGAGAGAGGAGAAGGGGGAAGAGGGGGTAGAGGGGCAGGGGTGCTACTCTAGAAAGTTTTCTTGCCGCTGGAGAGGCAGGCGTCGCGCTGCCAAGTTATTATTATTGCAGTTGTTGTTGCGCCATTTGTTACACATTATTTAGCCTGGGCGCTTTTCTTCCCATTTCTTGTGCTTCTTCTTGCTTTTTTGTCCGGAATTTTCCTCAATATTTATTATAGCGCGAGTGCACTCTGGGAAAAACTAGGCCATGCGGAAATACCACTAAAAAAATAAGTAAAGCTGTAAAATATTGAAGGAAGCGAACGGAAACAGATTCTGCCCACAACTCCCCCAACTTCAGACACCCACTACGACTACTTGTACTACTAATACTGCTCTCCAGACCTTCCCCTCGTCATCCCCTTCTCCGCCCACTCGAACGCTATTTAAACTTCCATGTTCACACGTCGCACATCGTCAATCTAAAGACATTCCATGCGTCTGGCCTGTCTTATTTAACAGGCCCCAATGTCTCTTTGGACGCGTGTGATACCCTGTAATTATATAGACACTCTTGAAATTTTAATAACAACAAAGGCAGATATATCAAGTATCTATAGAAGTTTTTTGATCTCGACAACCGTAAGAAGTATAATAGTTAAATTTGTTATCAGCCTAGCTCAAGTATCTTTCACATTTGGAATAAGTTCTGCTATTTTAATAGCGGTTAGTTTATAGATCTTAAATGAGTATTGTTTTGTTCTAGAATTCAGGCGAAATTTGGGATAGAACTGTCAACTAATTTAGGGTAAAGAGGGCAAGTAATGAGATAAAGTTTAAATAACTAATTAACTGCAAATAATAATTAAATTCAAAGCGAATCGTATTTTATTTTAATCTGAAAAGTCTAGTAAATAAAGAATTTCAATCTCAGATCAAGAATTTTCTGGCTCATTGAACTTTTTGTACTGGAAATTCTTGACTCCAGAACGAGAACTGTTGATGTTTGTGCCTTTCCGTATAGTGAAAATTAAAATAAATCGTTTTGTGTGATATAATATATAGTAGATATGACGGTCGATATATCGATATTATGAAATATAGATGGATTAATACATCGAAATTGCTAACATCGAAGATCTACCAGCTCTAATACCTAATGTAGCTTGTTAGACCCTGTACTTTAAAAAAGTAAAAGGGTCTATTAATTTAGTGCAACTGACAGATGTATGTAACAGGCAGAAGGGAGCGTGGTAGACCCCACAAAGTATATATATTCTGACTCAGGACGACGAGCTGAGTTGATATAGCCATGTCCGTCTGTCCGTCCGTCCGTCTGTCCGTCTGTGTGTCTGTCCGTCTGTCCGTATGAACACCTAGATCTCAGCAACTATAAGAGATAAAGACACCACCTTTCCGGATTTAGGTGGTCAGCTAATGCAAGCAGATCAAGTTTGTTTCAAACTTTGGATATCTCGCCTCCTTCATCCGCGAATTATCAAAAATCTACACCTACCTCAAAAATCTCGAAACTATAAACGCCACAGCAGCCACAATAATAGCGCTACAAACTTGTAATTTGGCATGTACGTAGCCTAAGGTATTCTCCACCGATGCTATTAATTTATTTATGATTTGAATTAGAATTAGCGAAGATATGCAAGAGACAATCTTTTTCAAAATACGTATATGTGCCACTGCGGCCACAATAATAAAGCTACAAACTTGCAATTTGGCATATATGTAGCCTACAGAATTATCCGTCGATGTTGTGAATTACATTACAATCGGACAAGAAACAGCGAAGTTATGTAACAAACCATTATTTTATAAATGTATGTAAATCCCACAACAGCCACAGTTTAAAAGCTACAGACTTGGGATTTGGCATGTACCCAGCCTATGGTATTATCCATCAATGCTGTGAATTACATTTCCAACGGAAAAGAAACAGCGAAGATAGCGCAGACAGTGAAGCCACCTATATCTTGCAGACTATAGGAGCTATAAATACAATTTTTTGGTATTTATGTTTTCCTATGCAGCCATCAGATCAAGATAGTTTGGGTTTTTTGACAACTCCTTCATTCTTTCGCTAACCGAAAAACCAAATTAGCAACAGTTTTCAGTTTTAAATCTACAGTTTAACAGCTAATAACTTAGGATATGGTATGTACGTAGTATATGACAATTTCCACCGATACTGTAAATTACGTCACGATCGGATAAGAAACAGCGAAGAAAACACAAAGTACAGGGTCTCCTACAGTCGGTTGCGTCCGACTGTAGCTCCGTCCTTACTGGTTTTACATTAAATATGTTGTAGAATTTTCCGGATATAATACCAGAGCGTCCGACTGATCTCTCAGCCATGGGATTTCCTGGCACAACAATGCAACAGTAATGAGCAATTAGATAATCAGTATACCCCATTTGCATAGAGCCAAGCTATACAGGTCATATGGAAAGATTGGAATGTCACACACAAATTTGGAGCATGCAGAAGAAGCGCAACGAAGAAGGAGGGGGAGAAGGAGAGGGAGAAGACGAAGCAGAAGACGACAAGAGATGCGAAGAGAGCAGCTGTCGCATGGAAGTGAGTGGATATTGGAATGTGGAGATTGTGCAAGAGACTTACCTATGTTGAGTTGTAGTTGTTGTTGTTGTTGTTGTTGTCTCCGATGTTGTTGTTGTTCTTCTTCTTCTTTCTCCACTTCTTGTTGATGATGTTATGGATGATTTGGGAGCAAACTCGGCAATTTATCTTATTTATTGTTATAAATTTAAAACACGTTTCGATCTTTTTGTTGTTGTATATTTCTTATCACTCTCTTTCTCCTTGCTCTCTCTCTCTTTCTCTCTCTCTGTCTCTATTGATTTGTTTTTTGTTGCACTTTCTTTTGCTTTCTTCGGCTGCGTTCGCGGCGAAAGCGTAGATAACAACAAAGTGTCAATTGTAACAAACACAAATTATAAATCGCTTTTCAGATGCTTTAAATGCGAAAAGAGAAAGAGCCGTTAAAACACGAATACACATTAAACGAAAACAACAAGAGGAGAAAGGCTTTTCCTTGGCTTTTCCTCAGCTTTTCTCCTTCGTCCTTCTCGCTACCAGAAATTGCACTTTTTATTCTCGCACGTATTTTCTTAGGAACGCTTTTCCTTTCCTCACGCGACTTTCCACGGTTTACACTTTGCGCCTTCTTTCACTCTCTTTCCCTGTCTCAATCGCTCTCTTTCTCTCTCGTTTCTCCAAACTATTTGACTAGCAATTTTATTTATTTAGGTTATCATTTTCTCTCAATTTATTCACGGTTGCGCTCTCTTCCTACCGGGAGCATTTATTTTCCTTCAACAATTTTCCTTTTCTTCTTTCGATATCTCACATTTTTCACATTTTACACTGCTTGTGGTACAAACATCATATATACATATTTCATTCACATTATTTCAATGATAATGCATCTTTCAGATCTGCAAAGAGAGAGAATAATATTCCAAAATTAATTAAAATTTAAACAGATTTTAGAAAAGTCTTTAGAAATATTTTATATAGAATACTGTGAAAAAAAGAGAAAGTGGGCGGAGCCAATCAGTCGGATACACCCTACTGTACAATATTCTTTACCCAATAAATAAATACATAGAGTTCAAAATATATTTATAAACAATTAATATAAATTTGCAAACTTTTGAAAGCAACGAACAAAACGGTTCAACAATCTGGCAACGCTAATCGCAAGCTGGTGCTGCCACACTTGTGCAACCAGCAAAACTTTGATGGATCATATCTCTTTTAATTATGGCCCGATATTAATACTCTACACCCAATTCATGTAGATAGATTTGTATCTCTTAAATAGGTCAATCTATAATATTTTTAATTACTGTGACCGAAAGGGGAGTGGCATCTGTTACGCCTCCTTCTGTCAGTTATATTTCTAGGCTACAGTGCATTCAAATACAATAAATACACATGAAAAATATATAATAAACAACTGATAAAAGCCGGCAGCAGCTTTTCACAAGCCCACAAAAAGAGTTCCCGTCACTTTTTATGCATTTTTAAATGGTTGAAAGCCGACTGAGAAGCAAGAAGGCAAAAATCAACTTAAATTGTTGTTTTGGCACTTAAATGCCACGCCTTGAGAAAAATTAGAGTAGCACTGACTGTTGCTGCTGCCGCTGCCGCTGCAGTTGCTATTTTATAGCTGCCACGCCCCCTCGCGCAACCCCAAAAAGTCATAAAACAAGACCAGACACAACAACGCCGCATACAAAGAGACAGCGAAAAAAATATGTGAAAACACAGAACAAGCAAAAAAGCACAAAAAAAAAAGAATAAAAAAATAAAAAATAAGTTCTATACGACGACGAAAAGTCACGTGGGGCAGGGTGGGGGTGAGTTGGTGGCATGGAGTGCGGCACGCGAAGCGCAGTCACAAAAAAAGTAAAAAATAATAAAATAAAAAGTGGGAGTGGTGAAAACAATAAACTCAAGAATACACGAATTTAAGAATTTAATTAAAATATATTAAACAAATTTGTTGCTTATTAATCGTAAAATGTATTTGATATTTCGCTTTGGGTTGTTCTGCTGCTTCTTTTGTGCTCTGCTTTTAATTGGCCCAGACATCGACGCAATGTCTTAAATACCAGTTTTTTACTTGACTTGCAATTTGCCTCGGTTCGTCTAAAACTTTATTTTGGTCAAGACAACAAATAAACACAGACACGAGCATACGGACAGACGGACGGACGGACAGACGGACGGACGCATGCGACAGACAGGCGCATCGAATCGGGTGGCGGCAGAGGCAGAGGCAGAGGCAGCGCCAGCATTAAAAAACTGCTGCAGCAGCAAAAGTAACACACATTTACACACACACACATATTGCGTATGTATGTGTGAACATGCAGTTGCGATAAAGCCATAAATACCAAGTTTGTACGCAGCTCATCATAATTTATCTACAGTTAGACATAAAACATCAAAGTTTTTTTAATTTAACTTCCATTTTTAATGATTTAATTGCAATTAATAAATTATTCACATTCATAGGATATTTTTATACCCTGTTAAAATATTAAGTCAGTATCATTTTTAGTTATTTAATTTTAATTAATAAATTTTATATCTTCATTTATGTTTATTTATCGTATATTTTATTTACTTAAAATGTTAAATGTATTTAATATGTTTTAATTAATTTATTCAATTTAATTGAATTTATTTGTAGTATTCAATATTTATTGTATTTCATTTATTGAACTTAATTATTTAATGGTATTTTATCATATTATAAATTTATAATATTTATACATATATGAAGTTAATTTCATGTTATGAACTATTTTTATTTAATCAGTTAATATACAGTAAATTATTTGCATTTAACATTTATAGTATATTTTATTAATTGGTATTTAAGAATTAAATTCAATTATTTTTATAAAATAAGCATAAAAGACGCTATAGCTATATCTTTTAAGTTCAGCTCTAATATTTAACAATGCTGTAGCTTTTCAATAATTGTAATATTATTATTTAAGTTTATTTTTAAACAATTAATATTATAATATTAATATTATATTATTAACATTATGTTAGAATTTTGTATTTATTCATAATTAACTTTTTGTTTCATTAATATTTATTTTATTTTTAATTAATTAACAATTATTTAAATTGGTTCTTTTTTTTATTAAATTTGTTATTATTTACATTTATATTTATATTTATCAACAAACATTAGTAAATAAACTTTAACAATTTGTAATGATTTATAAACATTTTCCATTATTAATATTTTATAATTATTTATTTATTCATACATATTGCTTTATTGACAGAAATGTTTATATTTTAATGTGTTTATCGATAAACGAATTAATTTATAATTATCGCAATACGGTGAATAATCCGCTTGCCATCGATTCTCACACTATTGTCGTCTATCGATATGCATAAAGTGCAATTGGCGAGATGACATCGCGTTAACGGACGGCGTATAAACGTAATAACAGACGCCGCAAAAAATACGAGACATGCACAAAAGAGAATCAACAACAACAACAACAACAACTGCGACGATTGACGGCGACGGCGACGGCGACAGCGACAGCGCAGCGGCAGCAGCAACCCTCGAGATGACGTTGACCCCGAAAAGCAAGGCGAAGCGTAATGTGTGAAACGGCAGGCGAATGTGTATGAAAACAAACTGAAATCAAATAACACACACACACACACACACGAATAACTACCCAAATGAGAGAGAAGGCGCGCGAGAGAACGAGAGCGGCGTCGTCGCCGTCGTCGTCGGCGTCGGCGTTTTTAAGGATAGACGTGTAAAACGCAATGCGTATAAAAACACGCAGACGAAAGGACGACAGCTAGGCGGCGGCCAAAAGAGAACACAAAGAGAGAGACAGACAAACAGAGAGAGAGAGAGATGGAGAGCGCAATAAAGAGAGCGAGCGCGCATGTGCACGTATTTTTGCGAGTGTGTGTGAGAGAATGTTGTGATAAGGCAACATGCAACAGCAGCGCAGCGAAAACAAAAACAATAACAAAAAGCGCAACAACTACAACAAAAGAGCCGTAAAATAACACAAACCACACACTTAACATCAAATTATTTCCAACAAAAATCACACAAAAAAACCCAATAAAATAAAATACAATTTTTGCAGCGACGCTGACGCCGACGCCGACGCCGACGCTGACGCTGACGGCGACTGCAAAAAGCGCAATGCTTATGAATGAAGGCGCACGCCTGTCCTTAGCTATGCATGTGTGTGTGCAACTGCATGTGTGCGTGTGTGTGTGTGTGTGCGAGAGAGCGGCTGAGAGTGTGAGAGCGCAAGAGGGCAAAAATGGTGTCGTTGGCCCCGGTGTCTGTGCCTGTGTCTGGGGCGCTCTTTGCGCCTGTGTGTGTGTGTGTGTGTGCATGTCTGTGTGTGTTTGTGTGTGTATTGTAAAAATGTGGTACAGTGACTACCAAAAAATACTAGCAAGAGGCGCGCATAGTAGTAGTAAAAAGGCCTAAAGCAGAACTGCAACAACAACAACAACCAGAGCAAGAGTAAGAAGAGGAAGCGAGAGCAAGGATAAATGAGCGAATGAATGTTATGCGCCCGCAAAGGGGTGAGCGGAGGGAGCAATAAAAGCCTACGAATATTTGCGGTTGTAAATAGTAGTAAAACTAGTGTGTAGTAAATGTAGTAAATAGTAAATAGTAGTGAGAGCGGCAATAGTAGCTTGTAAATGGCAAAGTGTAATTGCAATTGTAATTGTAGTTGTAATTTTATGAATGCCGCAGATACATTGCAGCCACGGGCGCCACTTGTTAATAATAAAACAATAAAAACAAAGCAATTGTCATAAAATTTAGTAAAACGGACAACTTCTTGGGCTTTTTCTACCATTAAATAAATTGGATGCATATTGAATAAAAATATGGTAAAAATAAAAAATATATTAATAAGCAACAATATAAATAAAAATATATAAAATGTACATAAAATAATATAAAAAATATAATATAATATTGTAATTAATAGTAATAATAAAATAGTTTTCAAATGAAAACAATAATATCAAAATAAATAAAAATAATATTAAATAAATAGCTTTTTTTAATCAAAATAAAAATAATTTGAAATAAAATTAATATCTAATGAAATACAAAATTTCGTATGTGTTATTATATAATGTTTTAATTTAATTAATTCAAATAAAAAATTTAATGGAGAATACAAATTCTTATAAAATTGAATTTTTTTATTATAAATAAATTAAAAGAAATGTCAAAGAAATAGTATATAAATTATAATTAATATAAAATTGAAAACAATGTTTGACACTTTATCATTTTATTTTTAACATGAACATAAATATATGTATATAGAAATAAAAACATATCTAATAAATGTACAACATATTTGAGCTACCAATTAAATTGTTAAAATTGTTTTGCCGACTTTATGGAATAAATCAGAGAAAAACCCCACTTTCAGCACAATTGTAGTCATGTTGGTAGTACCAAAGCGTAGTAGACCAAGACCATTGCAGAAATGCTTAATGAACAGCAGGCAGACAGGCAGACAGGCAGACAGACAGAGTGAACTGCTTGGTGAGGAAGGGGGGAGGGGAAGGGGGTTGGCAGGGGCTCTCTAGACAGTTTGTACATACATCAAACGAAGCCGCCTAATTAAAAAGCCATTAAAAAATGTTAAAGCCAGCGCCTATGCACGCTAATCAAAACATAAATTTTGCAGAGCAAAAGCAGAGCAAAAAACGCGATAGGGCAAACAAAAAAGTGCCAAAAAAACTACAAAAACAACACCAAAAAAAAACAAGGCGAAAATTAATTACCACAACAACAAGAAGAGAAAAAACTAAAAGCAAAAATAAAAAAAAAACAGAACAACAACAAAGAGGCAACTGCAGTTGGCGTTGTCAACGGTCGTTTGGGAACAGCATGGAATTGTGGCTAAAAATAAACTACAGTGTGCAACAATGTTGCAAAAGCCAAACAAAGCGGCAAACGATAAACACACAGACAGCACACATACATACAGACAGAGAAAGAGACAGCAGACAGAGAAAGAGACAGAGACAGCGACAGCAGACAGCAGACAGGCCAAAAGCTCTCTTGTCTCGCTGTGTGCGCCGCGCATTGTTTGGGGAGGGCGCACAGCGTCTAAAAGGAGCAGCCGCAGCAGCAGCAGCAGCAGCAGCAACAAAGCGAAGCAGCAAAGAAGAAGCAACATTTCGGTTGGGCTGCAGTCGGGCGCAACCAACAGTAATATACCCAATATTGTTTCTTAAATAACTTTGGTGTTTATCAAACCATTTCAATGCGCTTTTCAAAACAGTTAAATATAAATCTAAGCAGTATGTATGCCGAATAACAACCTTCTATGTTAAATATTACGCAAGTTAGTCGTTTTTATTTTTATCAACATTTGAAATAAAATTTATCTACATTTGGTATGCATCCATCTACATTCTAAACTAAACGACTCAGATTTTTATACTGAGCAAATTTGGCTAGTTTCAGAATTCTAGTAATGCCTATTATAAATCAATTTCATATTAGAGCAGTGGAGCCGATTAGACGGGCGCGCCCGACTGTAGAATACCCTGTATACAACATTTTATATGTACACTTTCCCCCCACTAAAACTATACGACATTTAAATTTCAATGGGATAAATTACAGCTTTATATATTCAAAGTTTTTGTTTTTCGTTCAAAAGTCGCTTTTTACACATCCGATTTCAATAACTTTTGGACTTAAATGATTAGTCCAATATTCTACATCATTTACAAAGCTTATTTTTACTGTTATCTTTCACAGTTTCTCATTTATGCCCAATTTATGTTTGAGTTCATTGTTATTGGAAGATAATTACGAGATTTTTGGTTTAAATTTTTTATTAAATTATTTAGGTATTTAATAAAGATAAACGAATTAAAAATGCCAGATTGGGAAAATAGAGTGTTGTGTATAACATAATGTATAATACGGGAAAAATAAAGCTAAAATGGTAAATTCATTTAAAATTTTAAAAAAATTCAGTAACTTAATTTAGTAACAGCTACTAACATTTATGCATCTAAGTTAACCCTTCAGCTATTTTGTAATTTAAATCTAGCTATTTCTAGCTAAACTGGCTTTTAGTTGGCAGTTACTTTTGCACAAAGTTAGCCCTGTTTTTACCCAGAAAGAAGGTACAGAAAGAAGCCGCGACTGGCGCGTGAAGCACGCGAAAAGAGCAGCATAAAGCAAAATCAAAGCAACAACCACAAGTAGAAGAAGAAGCAACAACAACAACAGCAACAACAACAACAACAACAACAACAACAACAACAACTTGCACACTAATCGCTAAATTTACGAGTACAGTTAAAATAAAATCATAAAAATGCCTTGACTCAATTGCTCTTGCTCTTGCTGTTCTCCCTCTCTGCCTTTGTCTGTCTGTCCTTCTGTCTGTCCATCTGTCTGCCTGTCTGTCTGTCTGTCTGTCTCTCTGTGTGTGAGTATGTGTGTTTACTTTTGTTTTACATGACAAAGCAAACGTCAAAGGACGCACGAGCAATGCAGAAAATTTCCAGCGAAAACTCTTGAAATAGTTTGCTCTATCCAGTGAAAGATATGGTTTGCAGATTCCCTACAGTTCGAGGGGTTCGCGGGGTTCAAAGGGGCTGGCAAGCTGCTCGCATTTCCGATAGTGTAATGACCGTTAACGCTTAAGTTTAATTTAATTTTATTTTATTTGTATATGTAAACAATAAGCTTACAATTATTATTAGATTAATTTAATTTATTTCGATATATAATAAATATTTTCTCGAAAGCAAAAAGCAGCATTTAAAAGTTTAGTTTAATTAGTAGTTCAAATTTAATTTGCTTTGGATTATATTGTATTTCAAATTTAATTTTTCAATACAATCAAATACACAAAAAATAAATACAATAAATTCGAATTCATTTGATCTATTTTATTATTGACAGTTATTTTTAATTAATAATAGTTATTTCTTTTATTTATTTATTTATTAAAAGAAATTTAAACTAGATTTCACATAAATAGCCTATTTATTTATTTTATTTAATAAATAATTTTTTTTACTTTATCAAGTAGTACTCTATTTAAAACTACGCAATTTTAATTTATTTAATTTTTCTCCATATTATTTATTTCTTATTTTATAAGTAGTATATAAACTTAAGTTCATGCATTAGTTGGGATAGTTAAAATTTTAAATGTAATGTACACAATATATATTTATTCTCGTGCTATTTATTATAATGGTCAATAATTTATATATTTAATACGATGTAAATTTAAATCCTTTAATAAAATGTATTTAATACAATGTAGTTTAAACTTATTCTCGAGTTATCAATTTCAATTTTTTAAACACAATTTTTATTTTAGAGTTTATATTTTATGTTTTTTATTTAAATTGTATTTAATTCATGTGATTATATTTATAAATGAATTAGGAAATTATATTAATTAGTCTAATTATTAATTAGTTATTAGTTATTTAATTATACTTCTTCAAATTGTAATTGTCGGATTGTACTTTAGCCTTGGGAACTCAAATCCAGCACAAGTTTGACTTTGGATTTGCCAAACTTGGATATGAAAAGTATAAGGACGCCTAGAGCTATGGCATGTGTGGGAGGTGGGGAGCACTGTGTGGGGCATGCGGGGGTGGGGGTTTGTTCCATTTCAATGAAGCTGACAGCAATAATTGCAACAACAGCAACAACAACGAGAGCCGAGGACGTTGAGGCTAAACTAAAGTGGCAGCAGCCGCAGAGGAAAAATGTGTGTTTAAACAACGTTATTTTAGAAATGAAACAAGTGAAAACCTGTTGGAGAGGGGGGGGGGGGAGGGAGAAGAATGTTAACATGATGCCACTTTGAGCGGGCGGCAAAGGGGCTGAAGCGAACCCCTCCCCCTTCCTTCGTAGGAGCCAACTCTATATTGGCTGACAAATGATGCAATAAAGTTAGACTGCAAGCCATATGTTACATGTTCGACCTACATATCTCGTTGCCAACTGTAATCGATAAGTTATCGATAAATTTCAATTGCAACCTAGAAGGAAATACTAAAAAGCAAGTGATGGAATTAAATTAAATGCATGGATTTTAATTTAATGTAAAACTTCGATCGCATACATATCTCGATGACATCTCCAAGCAATAAGTTATCGATAAACTCTACAAAAACAAGCTGGTGCGATTTAAATTGATTAATTTATATCATTATCGTTATCGATACGAAGGTAAAGAGTAGTTATATAAAATGTATAAATTTGAAACGAAACATTGTAGATATGCTTATTACATTTGAAATAGTTTCTAGCTAATTGTTGGTAAATAAAATGTTGCCAAAATCAATACGAAATAACAACAAACCAAATTAGGTCACTCAAAGGTCGTTCGACGCCAGCAGCGGCGAGGGCGATTAGAAAGCTAAACAAATTCTCAAAACTTATTAACTTGAAAGATTCCCAATGCCGTCAGCAAATCCCCCGTATAGAATGTTCAAGCTGAATAGATATGCAACGAAAATAAGCCCACGCATGATACACAGATCGGGCATTGGGTTTATCTGTTAAATGTTTAGAAAATTTACTATAAATAGCAGCAAACGCCAGCAAACGCCACTCCCCCACTGCTAAACAGCCGCCCACCCAGCAGCAGCAGCAGCAGCAGCAGCAGCAGCGTTGCCCATTTAGCGGGATTTTTAATAATATAATCATATAAACATGTAAATATTATAAATTAATTATATTTATTTTTTCAGATACATATTTTAAATTGCAAATCTATCTATTTCTGTCTACACTACGTTTCAACATTCGATTTATGATTCATAGGTTTATTTAATAAATTTATAAATACAGTAGAATCCGGTTATAGCGACATTCAAGGGACCGACGATTTTACGTCGTTATATCCGGCAGACGCACTATCCGAAAGGAGCAAAAAAAATTTTTTTTTTTTATTATGGATGCCATGTTCGTAATAGGTTTTAAAATAAAACAAATTAATTTTTTAATCAAAACAAAAAATTTAATACAGTAGAATCCGGTTATAGCGACTTTCAAGGGACCGACGTCGTTATATCCGGAAGACAAAATCCATGATTTTGTTTCTTTTTCGTATTGAAAAAACACAAAATCCATGATTTTGTTTGCTTCTTTTAGCATTGTTAAAGAAATCAAATTTTCCTCTTTAAAGTTTTTTTTTTGTTCGGCACGTCGCAATATCCGGTTGAATTGAAATGAAAAATTGAATTGAAATTGAAAAATCTCGTCGTTATAAGCGGTTTGTCGCTAAAAGCGGAGTCGTTATAAGCGGAGGCCGTTTCATATAAGTTTGTATGGGGACCAACCAAACCATCGAGTTTTCGTCGCAATAACCGGACGGACGCTATAAGCGGCGTCGTTATAACCGGATTCTACTGTATTTTTATGTTGTATATTGATTATATTTTTATTATTTATTTGCATGTAGTTTTATTTTATTTTTTTTTTATGTTAATTTAAGCCGCTTTTTAAATATTATTGATTAAATTCTTAATAAATATATATAGTGATATTTTAATATTTAATAAAATACTTCCTTTAAGTTTTGACGTTAGTTATTTATTTTAAGAAATCAATAAAAAAAAAAGTGGATTTAATTAACAGATATTTTGATTGTTTGTCTTTGCTAATTTGAATTGAATTGAACTTTGAAAGTTGTAAAAATTTAAAAAATAAAAAATAAAAAAAAATTAAATAGCCTCGCTAATTTATTTTTGCTCATCATACATTTATTTAATAAATTTATAATTATTTTTTATTTTGAAAATTTGTATATTTTTATGGATGTATTTTAATTCAATTTTATTTATGTTATTTTTTTAATTGTTTTCATTTAATTTTTTGTTTATTAGAAGGTATTTTATTTAGTTTATATCGCAAATCTAGCTAGATCTGGCAGCACTGGTTCGCACTAAATGCTCCAAGCGCCACACACACACACACACACACACGCACGCATGCATGCAAAGCAAAAGGGAACAAAAGTTGACCGACTGCAGCAGCAGCAGCAGCAGACGCAGCAGAGCAGAGAAGAGAGTGAGGAGGAGAGCGAGAAATGAGCACAATAATAGCCAATGCAACCACGTGTGTTGTTTATTACACCAACACAAGCACACAAGTACAAGCGCACACACACACACGCACACACACAAACGAACGCACGCACACCGGCCGCAGCGGGGAAAAAATATAAGCGAACGTCAATACAAAACGGAATCTTTAAAAACAAGAAAAACAAATAACAGCGCAAAGCAAAATGCCGAAAACGCACACACACACACTCACTCACATGAGAGCGCGCACACACACACATACGCACACAGTCAAGAGTATATCAAAGTGTCAAAAGAATGTACACAACAACCACAACCACAACAACAACAACAACAACCACAACGATAACTTGTAGCTGTTGTTCTTGTTCTTGTTGTTGTTGTTCTTGTTTTTCCCTGCGGTTCACAGTTTGTAACGGCACCTTTGGGCAGCCCAGGACAAGTTACAGGCAGCAAAGCAGAAGGTGAACGAACGTTGCACGCGTCCAGTGTTGGTAAACGCATGCAAATCAGCAAAGTCTAAACTTATGAAGATCGCATTTAATGTTGCAAATAAATTATAATATTAAAATAATAACAATAAAATAATAGCAAATATCCTTTAAAACTTTTTATTTAATTTACTTTTTATTCTTAATCTTAATTTATATTTAAAACTCTATGTCGACTGGTAAATAAATAAATAGAATAAATAAAAATTGATAAAAATAATATTTTTTAGTAATGTAACTATATTATAAACATTTGAAATTAAAAGAAATCAATATAACAATGAAATTTAATAAACAAATAAATAATAATTGATAAGTGATATATGTGTCATAGGAATAAAAAATAATAATTTAAAAAAAATCTCAAACTAACAATTTTTCTTGTTAAAATTTTATCGATTAATCCAATTAAAAAATTTGATTTTTCTGAGTTTTGTCAATCTTGCGCCTTTTTCAATTTAATTTTTATTTAAATATTTGTAGTTTACATTTATTTGAGTTTTATGCGTGATTTTATTTTGTATTTTTCATAAATTAAATTTAGTGCAATAAATAATTTATATTATCGTATTTTATTTGATTTAAATGCCAATACATTTTAAATTTGTTTTATTACTTTAACTGGAATTGAGACAAAACTAAATTGTTATCGCAATGATTATCATTCATTTATTGTTGATAATTATTTAAATTGTATATTTGATTTGATCCAATTTTATTGCTCTATTTAGAATATGTTTTGTGATATTTTTACAAATGATTCATGCGCATCACACTTCGCACTCCGTCCGCACTTATCAAAAGTCTAAGGTCCAAGTAAATAAACTCACACACACACACACACACACACACACACACACACACACACACACACAAACATGCTCGCCGCCTACGCATAAACAGAACAATCGTAATCGTAATCGTAATCGCAATTATTATGGGGCTTTTCACAATGTGATTTAAACTGAAAATATGGCAACACTGCGCAGATAGCAAAACTTAGAGAGAGAGGGAGAGAGTACAAAGAGAGACGTGTTGCTGCTCTCCTCTGCTCTGCTGCTGTGGGGGCGGAGGTGAGGTGGTGGTGGAGGCAGCGTCATCATAGGCACAGCCTGCATCAATGTTTTTTAACGAATTAAACAACAGTGTCAACCACAGTGCTGCCAGAAAGGGCTGGACTTACACCATCAAATTTATACAAATAAAAATAAAATTTAAATATATTACAAAAATATATATTACAATATAAAAATAATTATAAATGTTTTAAATAAATTTAAGTTAAACATAAATAGACTGCTAAAACCGGATTAAGTGGCAAGGCTGCTCAACAATATGCAAATAAATTATACATAAATATAAATAATTTATTCAAAATTAAATTAAATATTTTTGTATTCATTATCAAAATAAAATTAATTTATTGGACATAAAGTTAAAAGTATAGAAAATATTGCAAAAATGTTTTAAAATCTAATTTATTAAATCGTATTGTCAGAGTAAAAAGAAAATTTTAATTAATTTTAATTACAAAAATTAAATTCACTATTTTGGTTTAATTTGGCAGAATAAATTTTAAATAATGGACATGAAGTTTACAAATTAAACAAATATTTTAATTGAAAACTAAATTACACCAAAATAATAAATTCTTTTCAAAAATTTAAATAAATTAAATTATTATATGCAAACTAAAAAAAATCTTCATTGAAAGGGAAATCAAATAACAATAGTATTTGTCACAGAACATTCCAGAAACTTGATCGCATAACTATTTCATATGCGCTGAAAAATATATATAGTACATAAACGTCGTCTGAGATTATTGTTTCCATACTTATATACGAAGATATGTACGTTTGTCATTGTATTTTGCCTTGTGAATGATGTAATGCATATGGTTAATCCAATAAAAAATAGTTCCCTGCGAGCAGGTGACAAACGCGTCAGCAATTTGCAGATAAATTATAGTATAGTTTAACTGTAAACAATTCTGTATTTTCAAGTGAATTTAAAATTAACATTTTTTGTAATTAAAAGCGCGATTTGAATAAATATAGATATTTGAATTAATTCGAGTATTTTAATGCAAACTTCATAAAGTAACTTTAATGTACTACATATGTATCTGGAATTACTAAATGTTTCAATCTATTTTAATGTCAAGTAATAACAATATATTCAAAATTAATATTAATAAATACCATAGGTATATTAACATCTAAATAAATGTAATAAATATAAAGGAGATTTGTGATGAGTGGCAACGCTGGTCACAACCAGCTGACAACTGCTTTGTGTCTCTGCCTCGTTGCCACTCTTTTCGCATGTTTCTTCTGAGTCACTCTTCCCAATTCCATTTGCAAATTTGTATATTTAATGGTGTTGAATATCGATAAATTTTATGTGTTATCGATATTACTAATTAAGCTAAATACAACCTATATTATATAACATAATAAACCAACGTTTTTTTGCATTTTATTTTTGTTGTACATATTTGTGTTTATTTTGAGCCATTTTTTAGATGTTTTACATTGCTAATCGATCTATATCTGGCAACACTAGCAGATTTTCAACCTCTATTTAGCTTTTCATAAACTTATCTAATTGCGATTTTTATTATTTATTTGGATGTATTTTTTTTATATAATTTCGGTTTGATTGTTTTGTATATATTTTATATATCTGGCAACTCTGGTTAGGACATTCCCCACACACACACAAACATACACACACACACACAGGCATGTACACACGCACACTGAGATGCCCCCTGGCATTGTTGACCTCAATTTCAATAATAAAACAAGCAACACAACATAAGACACACGCAATAACAACGCACAATGAAAGTTGCCAGCTTTTAGTACCAACAACAACAACAACAGCAACAGCAACAACAGCAACAACAACAACAATAAAAACAACAGCAAGCAAATTGCGTAATTGATACCATTTTTGGTGTGTGCGTTGAGAGAGCGCGTGAGGAAGAGGGAAGGGAAGGGGAAGAGAGGGCTGTCAACAAAAAGCATAGCACAAAAGCAAAATAAACTAATAAAAAACAGCACAAAAAATAAAAAGCAACTGTGGTGCGTCTGTGTGCGTGCGTGTGTGTGTGAGCTTTGGAGCTAACAAATACATGCATATGTATTAGAAACGCGCCTAAGTTCAAGGCCAAGCAGCGCAGCATAAGCAGCGGCAGCAGCAGCAGCAGCAACAACAACAATCATATTAATGCGAGCAAGCGCAGCGAAAAAACTGCAAATGGCAGCACCGAATAACGAATAACGAATAACAAATAACAAAAACAACAATAAATAACGACAACAAAAACAACAACAGAAATGAGCGAAAAAGGTCAATGACACCTGTCACTGTCTCGCTCAGCCAACAACAACAAAAGTACACAAATTCACACACACACACACACACACACACGCACGCTCTCTCGCTCTTCTGCTCTCACTCTCCTCGCTCTGCTTCTTCTGCTCTTGCACACGCGCGCCGTTTAGACATGTGGTCAGCGTAGCTGTTGTTGTTGTTCTTCTTCTTCTTCTCTGCCTCTTCTTCTGCTTGTTGTTATTGCTCTTGTTTTGCTGTTATTCTTTGCTGCTGCTGCTGCTGCTAATTAGTGTGGCCAAATTATGCCAATGAGTTGCCACCTTGTGCGCATTTCGTTTGCTGGTATTGGTGGCCACTGGGCAGCAGCGCTCGTCATACGTCATAAAGAGCGGCGATCGCTCGACGCTGACGTCGCTGCCAGCGCCGCATAAACAATTTCCGGTTTTCACTATATATGTACATATGTTGTATATGTATGTATATTAAAAAACAAAAACAGCACAAAAACAATTTTTATTTTTGCCGCAAACTTATTTTTGTCACACACACACACACGCTCACACACACATACACACAGGCAAGATTCGTTTTAAAAATAAATAAATTACACGCACTCGCCATATACAAGTTTATTTATTTATTTTGAGTTTTTCCTTTTTTTTCGGCCACATTCCGTCGTCAGAAATATTATTATGATTAATACAACGGCATTTTATGGCATTTCTTGCACACACACACACACACACACAGGCTCTTTGCAAAATAAATAAATACGCACAGCAAGTGGCAACACTGGCACAGCGGCATGCCAATTACAGCTACGCTTTTTAATTAGTAGACACCCCAATAGCCGTGCCCCTGCCCCTGCCCCTGCCACAATCCCCACCCCCACCCCCACCCACTCACATTAGTTTTGCGTGCAATCAGCGTTGCCAGTGTAGCTCTCAGAACTCGGAATATATTTATTTTTTAGTATTCGAAATTTATTTAATTTTATTTAATTTTTTCTTTGCATGTTTTTATTTTAATTTTTATTATTTTTTTAAATACGTATAATTATTTTTTTTTTTTATGTATTTTTGAGTTTATTTTGTTTCTTGCATTATTGTTTAATTTCTATTATTATTTTGCTTCAATTTTTAAATTCTTGTAATTCTTTTTTAATTTGTATTCATTTGTTTTTGTTATTTGTACGTATTTTATTTAATATTGGAAATTGATTAAATTTGAGTTATTGGTTTTTTTGTACATTTTATTCATTTTATCATTGCTTTCCTTAATTGTTTTTATTATATTATATTTGATTTATAAAATGTATACTTTTTAATTTAAATACTCTAAAATTCGAGCTAGCTGATATATTTTGAATTCTTTATTTCTTTGCGTATTTTATTTAATTTTTATTACTATTATTGTTTTATTTGTATTATCTTATATTTATTCTATAAAAAGCATACGTTCTTTACATACTTTTTTATTTCATTTTATTTAAATATTTTAAAATTCATACTAAATTAATTTAAATTTTATTATTTGTTTCTTTGCACATTTTTAAATTATCATTATTTTATTTCATTTTTCTGTTTAATTTTAATTTTTATTCTTATAATTAATTTTCATTATTATTATTATTATTAATTTTATTTTTGTTTTGCTATTTCTAATTGAAATCTGTCTATTTCTGGCAACACTGCGCGCAATTGCCTTGTGCTAGTTGTTGTTGCTCTTATTCTTGTTGTTATTGTGGTTTTCGCGCTTCCTTCGCACTTTTGCTTTTCTTGCTGCTTGCACACTTGCCCGCCTGCTCTAATACTAACTCACACACACACACACACACTGGCACAGACGAGAGAGCGCTGAGAGCAGCGCCTGTGTGTGTGTCGTGTGTGAGAGCGAGATATGCCGGAACAACGTTTTGTTTTGCTACTTTTGCTGACACCAATACCAATGCACGGCTCACATACACACACACACAGACACTACTGCTGCTGCGCTGCTCATTCACAAAACGAGACAACGTCGGCGGCGGCGAAGACAAAGACGAAGCAAGCGCAGATATGATAGATATGGAACAACAACAACACCATCAACAGCAACAACAGCAACAACAGCCGCATAAATTTCTGCTGCGTAGTAATTTTTCGAGCATGTTTGTATATATTGTCTCTCACACACACACACACGCACGCGTAGATAAACACATACATACATGCATGCGGCATGTATTTACCTTTTTTGCATTTTCGTTTGTTTATGCTGCACTTTGCACACACACGCACACATGTGCATATACATTTATATGCGTGTAGAACGTCGGCATGTCTCTGCGTATGCATGTATGTATGTAGTATGTGGAACGAGGCCCACTTTTTGTATATTTTTATTTTTATTTTGGTATCGATTTCAAAATAAAACGACGCACTTTGCTAGCTGCAGAGACCCGTAATTCGTAATTCGTAATTTGTTTTTGTTGTTTTGGTTGTTGTTGTTGTTGTTGTTGCCTCTTCAATTCTCTTGTTTTATTCTCGGCCTTTCTTTTGCGCCGCAACTTCACAACATTTTGCTGCCGCTGCCGCTGCCGCCGTCGCTGCTCACTTTGTGTATACAAAATTTTATTCATTTATTTTAGCGCTTCGCGTGAATTTTATTTTGCACCTCACACACACACAAGCATACTCCCAAGCACACACACACACATACACTCGCTTGCTCGCAGCACACACACACACACACATACGCAAATATATATATAAATTTATTTATATGTATGTATAAATTGCGGCACACGCACTTGTGATTTCTTGGAATTTTTACTCACTTAATATGCATTTGCCTTTGCTTTTGTGCCTTCCACTTCATTACTCTGCATTTTATGCAATTTGTGAATTTAATTAACACACACACACACATGCATAGGCGCATGCATACATATATATGTATATATATCTTTCAACTATTCGGTGTAAAACGATATTTTCCGCCGCAACAAACAAACAAGCGTGCGCGATGCCGACCACGACGACCGTTCGCTTCAAAAGTTAGAATACGAATGAGCGGCAAAACAAACTGGATGAAACTCGGCGAGCGGCGAGAGCGCAAGAGAGCAGGAGAGCGCCAATGAGCAAAGACCCCGGTTGCCACTCACACATAGCAAAATGCACAGCTAATCACTAAAAAGCACCAAGTTGCACAATAATTAAAATTTCTTAATAGTATGTATTATTTACAAGTTATAACCATAAATTATTGTTAATTAATTTTTAAAATTAAACTAGTAATTATATATTTTATTATGTACTCATTTTCTTGTCTAGAACTTATAAATTTATTTCTTTTATTAACATATTCATATCAAGAACAAATTTTACAATTTCATATTACTGCTATATTATAAAAGTTATAAACTGTTCAATAATTTTGAGCATTTACGCTATGTAATATTAATATTACTTTAATAACTGTTTAAAATCATTAAATTAAATTTAACGTTTTATTCTTTAGTATGACGTTACAGTATTTTAACTTTTTAGCAGTGTGTACACACCTTTATTTTAATTGACATGCGTCGTCAGTATATTTGGATTGGTATTTTAGTGCTCGCCGGATGCGGCCACACGCTGATGCCAAATCGGTCATGAACACTTACGGTTTGTAGCTGCAAAAATAACAATAAACTATTATTTAAACGGCTTTTGAGCACGATTGGCAATCGAAAAGCGTGGCCAACAAATGTATTTGAGAAGCCGCAGCGAGTTTTACAGTTGAATTTAAGTTGTTGCAAGCGCTAGTCGCGTTACGTTTTGTGTTTGTCCTTCTTTGTTTTACGCACCTTTCGTACACACACACACACACAAGTACACACACACACATGCAGACATAAAGCCGCAAATTGTGTATATTTTGATTATTTATGTATTTTATGATTTTGTTTTTGTGTTGAAGCACACCACCATCACAACAACAACAGCACCAACAACAACAACAAACACCTGACGAATTAGTCCATAAGAAACAACAACAACAACACCAAACCCTCTCCTAACTGTGCTTACAAAATGGCCAAAATGTACGGAAAGGGGAAGAGTAAGTAAAGCATAAACCGAAACATACTTCAAATACAAAGCAGAGCAAATCAGTCGGACGCAACCGACAGTGGAAGACCCTGTACTCCGTGTTGCAATAATCACTGCAAAGTAATAACATTTTATTCATCGATTACTTAAGCGTCGATTACTTCCCCTCTATAAAATAGAACAAATTGTCTGTTGAATATCTTAGCTATTTCTTATCCGATCGTAATGCAATTTACAGCGTCAATAGAGAACTGCATTAGCTGCGTATATGCCAAATGACAAGTTTTTAGCTTGACAACTGTAGCGCCTGTGGTTTTTTGCGATTTGCGCGAAAAGTGTGGGAGGCATAAAGAATCCAAAACAAACTGGAGCTATATGCTGCAAAGGGGAACCTAAAAACTAAATATGATAAATCCAACCTTTATAGTTGGCGGGATCTAGCTGTTAAAACATACGGACAGACGGACATGGCTAAATCGACTCAGTTCATCGTTCTGATCAGTAATATATGTACATTGTGGGCTCTGCCACACCCACTGTCACACACATCTCCCATTCGCACAAACTTAGTAGACCCTTTTGTGCCTTTTTCAAGTACAGGATATAAAAATCACACGGCATTTTCAGCCATATTTTTTCGTTTGTATGCATTTGAATATAATTTGTTGACGCAGCTAGAAGGATTTGATTTTGCTTTGCAATTGAAATAAGTGAATGTAATTGAAATTAACTAAATGGATTTTTTTGGTGGACTTTCGATGTGTCCAGCGGCCATAGAGTCGGAGGAGCAGCAAAAACGACGCTGGCAAATCGAACTGGAGTTTGTGCAATGCCTTTCCAATCCCAATTATCTCAACTGTAAGTCTGATTGCTATTTGATAATTATTTTATTTATTTATAATTTTATTTATTTAAATAGATATTTTTTATTTGTTTTGGATATACTTAAGTAATTTATATATTTTTATCATTTCCATATTATTAATTTGTTATTTATTGTTTATTTAAATATTTACTATTTATTTATTATTTTGTCCAAGGTTTATTTAAATAGTTTTTTTTTCATTTATTTAGGATATACTTAAATATTTACTTTTTATACCCTGTACCTATTGAAAAATGGGAAATACAGGGTTATTAACTTTGTCAGAATGTATGTAACAGGCAGAAGGAGGCGTGGTAGACCCCACAAAGTATATATATTCTGTCTGTCTGTCTGTCCGTCTGTATGAACGCGTCGATCTCAGCAACTAAAAGAGCTAGAGCAGCCGTTTTGGTCATTTTAGAAAGGTGTATACCATACGCAGAACAAGTTTATTCCAAATTTTGGATACCACACCCCTATCGCGAACAATGGCCATAAATATAATACATTGATTAATTTAAACGCGTATATCTCAGCAACTATAAGAGCTAGAGCAGCCGTTTTGGTCAATTTTGAAAGGTGTGTACCATACGCAGAACAAGTTTATTCCAAATTTTGGATGCCACGCCTCTACCGCGAGCAATGGCCATAAATATAATACATTGACCAATTTATGACATATAAATCTATCTTAATAAATTCTTTCTTTTACGAACTGTGGAGATGATTAATATCTACCAATTTTGCAAATTTCTATTATATCGGTCCACTATTAAAAGAATTATGATTAATTAAAGATTTTTTTTTTTGTAAATTGAATTTTGATGTATATGTAGTAGGCTATGCTACATATAATAATATCCCGATATACCATTGCCCTCCTAGTGGTGTTCCCTGGGTATCGATTATATTTATTAATCGTTAGCGGATTCGAGCGGCGAAATAATATAAATAAAATATTTTTATTCAACATAGAAAGTTGGTATTCGGAATATAAATTGAAATAGATTCAAAATATATTTTAAATAGAATACTGTATTAGCAAGGCTGATCTTTGGTACAGGGTATAAGACAGTCGGGCTTGCCCGACTGTCATGTCTTGCGGGCGATAGCCCGCGAGATTTTTTATAAATAATATAATAAATAAATAATAAAGAAATATATTATTTATTTGTTACTTGTTTATTGTTTATTTAAATATTTAATATTTTGTTTAAGATTTATATAAAATATATAGATATAGATAAAATATATTTGTTTTATTTATTTATGATATACTTAAATATTGTTTTATTTTTATTTATTGATGTATTCATTATATATTAATTAATAGTATTATTATTAGTTGCTTTTTGATAATTTAGTTCTTATTTGTCTATAAATAATATACTGGAAGTCTGAGACATATTTATTTATTTGTGATTTTATGTATTTATTTATTGGGTTGTGGAAGATGTATTAATATGTATAAGCATTTTTTCAGTTATTTAAAATATACTTAAATATTTATTATATTTTTGTCATTTGATTATTATTTATTTGCTGCCGATTTATTTTGTAATGTACATATTATTTATATATTTATTATTTCTCTATTATTTAGTAGTTATTTAAATATTTTGTTTAATATTGGTTTATTAATAATAAAGTCTTGGATATTTTGAATATTTATTATTTATTTTGTTTGTTGAACATTTATTTAATATATTTTTTTATATTTTTTTCTTTAATTTACTTTTTTATTAATGTATTATTAAAATTAATTGAAATTAAATTATTTTTGCTTATTAATAATACATTTTTCCCGATTTAGTTCTGGCACAGCGGGGCTACTTTAAGGACGCCTCGTTTATAAACTACCTCAAGTATCTGCAGTACTGGAAGGAGCCGGAGTACGCCAAGTATCTGATGTATCCGATGTGCCTATACTTTCTGGATCTGCTGCAGTACGAGCACTTCCGTCGCGAGATCGTCAACAATCAATGTTGCAAGTTCATCGACGACCAGGCCATACTGCAGTGGCAACATTACACCCGCAAGCGCATCAAGCTGATCAATTCGGTGCAGGAGAACGCGGCGGCAGCGGCGGCGGCAGCGCAGCAGCAGCAGCCACAGACCACACAGCAGCAGCAGCAACAATCGCAGCAGCAGCAGCAGAGCAACGGGGGCAGCAGCGAGGCTGCCACATTGGCCGGCGCAGAGGCCGCGAATCCGCAGCAGGCGGCAAATCTGCAGAACGGCGACAGCAACAGCAGCAGCATCGCAGCCGTAGCGCAGCCAACCCAGCAGCAGCAGCAGAGGGAGAGGGAGCAGCGGGAGCGGGAGCCGGGGGCAGCTCAGCAGCTGCTGTCCAACGTGCCACAGCTGCCTCAGCAACAGCAGCAACAAATCAATGGACTCGCTGCCAGCACCAATATTAAACTAGATCTTAACTGAATACCAGAGTCCAATAAACCTAGCTTTAAGCGCCCACAAATGCCGACTTTTCTGTGTTATTGGATGGATTATTCTGCAGTCGGGCACGCCCGACTGATCTCTTCCCATTACGTTTTTAGATTCTTCGTTTAAAAACGATTTTTTTTCCGGTAGAACTTGAAGTAATGGAAATATTATTACCAAATAATATTGCTTGTCTAATCAAATAATCGGTTTAGAAAATTCTTCAACAATCTGTTGGATTTCAAAGCTAATCGTTTTCAGATCCGGAAGAACCAATTATTAAAAAAAAATTAACTGGCAAATATGTCGTAAAACCCAATTATAAAAGCAGCGCTGTTTCTAATTAACAACGAGGGCAGACAAATTGTTTACAAAAATATTTTCGACAAATCTTTCAACAAAAGGTCGTAGTTTTTTACGCCCAAAATAATTGCATAGGGTTTTCTCAGATCAAATACAGATCAAAGTATGTATTCAATTTTATTATATACGGGACTTATAAATTTGTGCAAATGTATGTTTCTTAGTATTATTGCAGAATATTTTATTTTCATCCTTAGCACAATGCTAGTAACCTTCAACACGGTATAACACAAAGATTGTTTCAAAATTCGGAACGATATGATGTGATTATTTATAAACATTTAAAATAATTTTAAAATCAATGTTCTTTTTCCAAAATAATTTGTGCAATCTAAACAAAAAAATGAGCTCCAGGGAGAAGCACTGTAGGGAAGTAGCTGTCCCTATCGGCAACTTGCTTCGACCGAAGAAAAATCTTAACAAATCGAACCGAATCAGATTATTCTTAGGCTCACCTTACAATCTTTTGGTATATAATTGAAATCTGATCTCAAAATAATGCTCTTTGTGCAGGAGGCCCCACTATGCAACTTAGGGGTTTTTACTATGGCAACGTTTATTGCAGAAGATATATTTCTTCCTATGCAAAAAAAAATTATGATTATACCTGTGTATTAGCTGTTCCTAATGTGTGTTCACTGTAAAACTCGCTGCGCTTACCTTTATACGTCTGTTGCCCTCATCAAAACTCACCTTTTTGGCGGAATTTGGAAATTTTTCAAATATAAATCAGCTTTTTTCAGCATCCTAAATTTTGTGGCTTCGTTGATTTAAACAAAATTTATAGGACAATTTTTATTTTATTTGTATTAATGTGAGATTTTTGAACTTAAAAAGAGAGAAAAATGAAAAATAATAAATTCGAAATTTAGATTTAATTGTTATTGAAAAGCATGGAAAATCTAATTGACAAATTTTCTTTATTGCTGAATTTTCAATTGATATTATTAATATTTCTCTCTTAACAAGGAATTTAGCTCTCAAAAATTATTGAAAATTGTACAAATTGTACTTTTTTCTAAATGTTTTCTTTGAAAGTAATACAATGGAGAAATGGTTCTGTAAACAGGGATTTAGATCTCAAGAGTTATTGAAAATGTAATTGAAAATCTTAAGAATAAATGCCTTTTTTCTGAATGTTTTTTTAAGTAATCCCATTTTTCTATAAAGAGGGAAATTTTTAAAAAGAAATTTTATTTTTTTCTGTTTTTTTTTTTTTTTTTAAAAGTAATCCTATTTCTCTGTAAACAGGGATTTATTTCTCAAAAGTTATGAAACATCTAAAATGCAAATATCCTTTTTTTTCTGAATTTGTCTTCGAAAGTAATACCATTTCTCTATAAACAGGGAAATCTTAAGAATAACACCTTTTTTTTTATTTTTTCCTCCGACTCTAATCATATTTCTCCGCAAACAGGCGAACCGGCACTGGCCCGGAAGGGGCACTTTTACGGCGTATACTTGCTGTGCAGCCAGAGCCAGGAGTCGCGGTATCGGGGCAAGTGCTACGTGGGATTTACGGTGAATCCCAAGCGGCGCATCGCGCAGCATAATCGGGGCACCGACTTCGGAGGGGCCAGGAAGACGAGCAAGCGGGGACCCTGGCAGATGGTGATGATTGTGCACGGCTTTCCCAACAACATTGCCGCCCTGCAGTTCGAGTGGGCGTGGCAGCAGCCCACGCTCTCCACACGCCTGAAAACCTTTGCGGAGCTGAAGCGCAAGACGCCCAAAGAAACGCATTTCGATTACAATTTTCGGATACTGCAGAGGATGCTGCAGTCGGGCCCCTGGCACCGCCTGCCCCTCACCGTACGCTGGCTGGAGACGGACTACGAGCGCGCCTTCCCCCTTGCCCCGCCCCCCCACATGCAGATCGTCAGCGGCAAGCTGGCCATAACCGCCTCGCAGCGTCGGCTGGGCATTGAAGCCGCTCAAGAAGCTGCTCCCGCTTCAACCGATTGCCAGCTCTGCCTGCTGCCCATCAAGCCGGAAGTGGAGCAGCGTCTGGGCTGCCTGAATCCCAGCTGCCGGCTCAGCTGCCACATGCTGTGCCTGGCCAGCCAGCTGCTCAGGGGGCAGCCGGGGCATTATGTTCCCGTATCCGGCAGCTGTCCGATCTGCCACACGGAGCTCAGCTGGGCGCAGCTGCTGCAGCGCCAAAGAGCCCAAAGTCAGGCGCATCTGGCAGCTGATGATGATGATGATGATGATGATGATGATGATGTTGATGATGATGATAATGATGAGGAGCCAAGCGAGGCCAGCGATCTGGAGGCGCAAATCTACGAACTAAGCGATTAGTTACTGCATTAAATATATTCTGAATTACAAACTCCAACATTTTGTATTACGCTCGTTATTCGTAACGGGGCGTGGCATCCAACATTTATACAAATATACGAACTAAGCGATTAATTACTGTGGAAATATATTCTGAATCAAAACTTCCAATGTTCCGTATTACGCTCGTTATTCGTTTTTTGTTAATTAGGGCGTAAGGGGCGTGGTATCCAACATTTATACATCACTTGATCTGAATACTGCTTATATCTAACTACATTCGGAAAATGCCTGCTCTAGCTCTTATAGTTTCCGAGATCACAGCGTTATGTAGACAGACAGACATAGCTATATAGACTCAGCCGGTCGTCCTGCTGGGTCGGGTTTTACCCATTTTTAATAGGTGCTAGGCCCTTCCCGTCAAATCTAGATTTCTTGCAAGATTGCAATTCTGATATTTTTCAAACATAATCCAGCTTTTTCCGCCTCTTTATGGATTTGACGCCAATTATTTGATCAATTTTTGCCCAATATAATATAATATAAAAATTGTTTGGATAGCACAAATAATTATATTGATATTCAATTGAAGAACTTGAAAGGATGATGAAATGAACTAATATTTACAATTACATTTTTCTAGCTGATTTCTGCCAACTAATCACATTTTTTCATTGGTTAAATTTTGGTTCCTATTCTTATTGAAGATTGTAGAGAATCCAAAGAATTTAGGCTTTTTTAATGTATTTTTTTCGAAACTAATCTATATTTATCTGTACATTTCGATTTAGATATCAATATCTTATATAAGAGCAAGGAAATTCTTAAGAATAACCGACTTTATGCTCCAAACTTTTTTTTTACCATTTCTTTATAAAGAGGAATTTTACATTTCGAAAACTCTTAGAATACCAGTTTTTTTTCTGACTTCTTACTCGAAATTAATCACATTTTAAAAATCCATAAAATGAGATTAATATCTATATACCATTTGGATTTCGGTTGTTAGTAAACTGCATAAAAAATGTTGAAAAAAACTTGGCTTTTTTTCTGAGTTTTTTCTCGAAACTAATCCATTTCTTCCTACTATAAAGGAGTTTTGAATCCAATCGGTATTGAAGTGCACGGAAAAGTCTAAGAATAGCAGCTTTTTCTGATTTTCTCAATAGGAATTTAGATCCGAATTGTTATGGATCGGCTATCTTTCTGAAAGTAACGCTGCTTATGGGCAGAACAAGCATAAATACGCACATAAAAACAGCAATACAGAGGTCGCTCATTCCATAGGGGCAACTGCAAATACAAAACAGAATGGGCGGAGCAGATCAGTAGAATACCCTGGGCCTATATTTTAAATATAATTTTATAAAACTATCTCACGGAGCGTAGCAAAAATTCTTCTTCTTCCATGCTTTACAGGCCGCGCTGCTAAAGGGCGAGCGGCGTAACGCCTGTAATATTGTTTCGTTCATATCTCTTGTGTTCATTGGCCGATTTTAATGCGATTTTCAGGATAGGTAACTACTATACACAAAAATATATATTCAGAGTTTCAACGTTCTATGTTCGATATTACGCTTATTATTTGGTTTTTATCGATTAAAGCGTAAAGGGGGCGTGGCATCAAAAATTTGAAAAAAGCCTCATCTGTGTATGATATAGACCTACCAATTGCTGAAGAGACAATTCATGAAAATAGCTCAGTGTTCCTTAAATTGGCGAATGTATTTTATTTCATTTATTGTAGGCGGCAGGGGCGCGGCATCCAAGATTTGAAATAAACTTGATCTGCGTATGGTATACACCTTTCAAAAGAAACCAAAACGGCTTCTCTAGCTTTTATAGTTTAGGAAATCTCAGCGTTCATACAGACAGACAGACAGACGGACAGACAGACAGACAGGGCTAAATCGACTCAGCTCGTCTCCCTGATCAAGAATATATATAGTTTGTGGGGTCTGCCACGCCTCCTTCTGCCTGTTACATACATTCTGACAAAGTTAATAACCCTGTATTTCCCATTTCTCGAATGGGCACAGGGCATAAAAAGCTACGAGAGCTATTAAGTCTTCTTGGACTTCTTTCTCGATGCTAGTCACATTTCTTCGAGAGCAGAGATTAAGATTATTAAAGAGCATGGAAAATTACCGACTGTATTAAAAAGCGCAATGCCATTTACAACTGGTGCGTGGATAAAACTATGGGCGTAACTTAGAACTAGCTTCAGTTGGGGGCATCCTCGAGCTGCGCCAGCTGCGTCTTGATGCTGCCCAGCACCTGCTTGTAGGAGCGCAGCGCCTCCAGCAGCTGGCGCTTCTCCTGCAGGTAATACTGGCGGGACATCTGCACGTACTGCTCCCCCTTCAGGTTGAATATGGACACCTCCGAGGCGTCTATGAGCTGCTCGTCGGTCGGGGGCGCTTCCCCTTCGCCCTCAGCCGCGGGGCAGGCACGGCGCAGACGCTTGCGGGAGGGGGAGACTATGCTGACATCGACTGCAACAAAGTTAATAATTAAATTATTTAATTAAACAATTGTTTCAGCTGCTTACTCTCATTGTTATTGATCAGCGTCGGCTCTGGGGCGTTCGCTGGCAGTGTCTGCAGCATGACCACGCTGTTCAGGCTCAGCTGATCGTCGTCCAGGTCTATATAGTAGTTCTGCTGATCGTCCTTGAGCGCCGACGCCACTCTGGCCACTTGCGTGGTATCTGTTAGTTCATCATTCTCATCCACAAAGAAGGATGGCTCCGTCTTGTCGCTGAGCGGCTTTTTGTAGGCAGCCGGCACCGCCAGGCCCACCAGAATGGTGCGGTTCTTGGAGGTGGCCAGGAACTTGGCATCGAAGTGCTTGGAGCACATAAATAGTTGGTTTTTCCCGATCTTTTCATCAACTTGGCCCAATCGATGCCATTCCTTAGCGCGCTCGGGATCTTTGGGAAACGCAAATAGCGTCACATCCGAGCTGCTGCTTTTCTGATGGCGATAGTAATAATTCTGGCAATCTTTGTACCCGCAGAGTCTGTTGCTCATTGCAGATTTTGTTTATTTTTAATATATATTTAAATTTGTGGCTATTTTTTGAGTTGTAAACAACCGAAAGCAGCAGGCGTTAGGCAACACTGTTCGCTGGCTTCCCTTGCGCGCGTGTGCCGGCCCAAAGAGCGAGACAAACTCATCGAACGAACATGGTTCGAGTTGGAGCTGTGCGTGTGAGTGCGATGTTTTCCGCTTGTTACTATCGATACTTTCGATGTTTTTAACACTTTAAACGTATTGTTTGAATTTGCCTTCTTGGTTAATTAATGTTATTAAAAAAATTTTGTTTATTAACAAATTAAGTCGTTCATTCATTTGGGAGGTTGCTATCAAAATATATATATTTATTTATATATATATAAACTTAAAGATATCAAACTCATTTGTTTTTAAAACTTTTAAATTGATTATATTAAAATAAAAATACGCAACGTAAATAATGTGTAATTAATTTCATAATTCTTTTGTGCTTATAATTAAAAAGTTATCAGCGCTTACGACATATAGCGAGAACGCGCAAAATGTTAAGATGAAAATGAGATGGAAAAAACATCGATTTTAAAATAAAAATAGACTACCGATAGAATCGATAGTGCTCCGATGATTTGCCAGCAATAATGCGAGCTCATAACTGTGTTTTCAGGCGCACTCTATTTATTTAGTTATTTTAAAAATATTTATTTGCATTTGTTAACTCGAGTTCAATTTTGAATTGTAACTCTGTTCGGCAAGCAGTGCTGCCCATAATGCGCGCGCTTTTTGGCATTTTTTAGCGTCAAGTTGGCTGAGGCAAGCGTGTTTGCCGCCAGTGTTGACACAGCTTCCTCAAAACGCGTGCTTTGCAATTTCATGCAATAAATTAGTTATTAAATAACTAGCTTTGCGTCGCATTCGAAACACATTAAATTTGTTGCTTTGCGCATGAGAGCGTTTTGTTTGCGACATTAAAACGGAATATAAAACAAGCGAATATAAATTCTTGGGCGATTTTGGCAACCCGGCATCCCTTGTGCTGTTGTTCTGCTCTTTTTTTGTGGCGGCTTCGTCGCGTGAAGATTGTGTGAAAATTCGTGTGCGGAAAGGAAAATCAACAAATCGACAAATTCGCAATGGCTGCAGATCAGGCACAATTCCAGCAGCTCCTCAACTCCCTCCTGTCCATGGACAATGAGGTCCGCAAGCAGGCCGAGGTGAGTGAACAACAACAAAATGCAAATAAAAATAAAAATACGAAAACTAAAGCAAAAATCAAACTGAATTTGGCAACTGCGCAATATGCATAATATAAACATGCAATCGCAGCTATATATTATGCATTTCTTATATCCAACATTTCGGCCTCTGATTCATTTCGTTTGGAGCACAATTCAAATTCTATTTGCAAGGCACAAAACGTGTTTTTGCTTCCCTTTTGGCCATCATATTCGCATGTCGTTTCGTCTATGTGTGTGAGTGTGCCCGTCTTTGCTGGTGTGCGTGAACGAAGCGCACAAAGCGCAAAAGACGAATTTGTACAATTTTGATTGAGCTATAATATACATACATACATATACATACATATGTACATATTTACAGCACACATAATAATTTGTGCTTTGTAGGCTGCCAGCGCCTAAAAATGATTACGCACACACACACACAGACATGCACTAATACAGGCGCATAACACGAAACGGAAACAAAGCGCAGGTGCAAAAATATATTATTGCTAAATATGACGCATTAATTGAAATGCAATCTATTTCTGCTATTGATATATTTATTTATATGTTAAGTAAAAATGTCTGATAATGGCGGTTCTAGTTACAGTTGCAAACACACGCACACTCTTACACACACACACACGCACACTGCCAGCTGTTGTTGACCTTGGCGCCACCCACGCCACGCGCTGCCTCGTACTGCAGTTATTTAGCAACGCACACAATCTTACATAAATAGAACATCAGGGTTGCCACCCTGGTGCGATTCGAACCGGTTCGTTGAAGCTAGAACTGGGTTCGATCTTAACTTTTTCAAGAATCCATCTTTTCGATCGTTTTAATCGATTATTATAACTAAAAACCGTTAAATTTAATTTAATTTTTTATAGTTTAAAGCTCTGTAATCTAAAAAAAACATTCTGAAGCAAACATTCATTAATCAACTTAAAACATACTATTACAGTCCATTCTGTTTTAAAAATGTAGGTGTTCATACAGATAGACGGACAGACACACATACGGAGAGACGGACATGGCTATATTAACCCAGCTCGTAGTCCTGAGTCATATATATGTACTTTGTGGGGTCTACCACGCCTTCTTTTGGGTGTTACACACATGTCACTTGCACTAAATTTATAGACCCGTTTTATACCCAAAAAACAAAAAAAAGAATCGATTTAATCGCCGTTAAAATCTATTAAATCGGATGGAAATCGAATTGAAGCCCAGCACTATTATGTGCTCATTTTGTGACATTTTGAATGACGCTCGTTTAGCGTTTCCTCGAACGACAGCAAATGACGCTCATATCATCCAATTGACGTTGGCATTCTAGAATTGAAAGAACTGATTCGTCATTTGGATGAACTGGCTCGTCATTTGGATGAAGTGACTCGTCATTTGGACGCTGTAAACCATCGTTTTCATGTTATGGTCGCCTACATAAGCTAGATTTGCAATAAAAATTAACAACATAAAAACAATGAATTCAATGACATCAATTAAATTGTATAAAGTTTTCCCGCCTGATTTCATTTTAAGCCTTAATCCTTAAAAACAAAAGGAATATGCTTTAAAAGAATTTATTATTTATTTAAATAACTGACCCCGAGCTCGGTTTGAACCAAGGCTTTTCGGATGATAAATGCTAAGATTCCTTACAGTTAATTATAACTGAATAATTTGAAAACTGGACCATATTGCATTGCCCTTATACTTTGCTTAGACGACATCGCAGTCATCTTCAACTTCAGCAGTCGTGGAGCAGCTGAAGCAGCTAGTGGACTTCATCTTGGTAGTCTTTCAGCCTGGTGTAAAAGGTGGAACATGAAAGTCAACCCACTAAAACCAACTAACCCCAGTTTCACACATTAAAAAAATTATATCCAACTATCCCTGAAATCTAGCAAGAAGCAGTTACTCGGGAGCTAAATATCTTGGTATCACCCTGTTTATGTGGTCTGCATCTTACCGATATGGCTGTATGGACTTGCAAGAGGGCTTCTTCCTGCTCGCCCTCTAAGGCGACTCAAGCAGCTAGGTTTTGCCAAAATCTTTGGAGTCTATAAATATTAAAACCTTATGCTAAGGATTATTCACTTCAAAAAATAAAGTAAAAACAAAAAATTACACCGATTGTAAATAACATCGGTAGATTATAAATATTTTATTATTTTATTGACATCTGATGTATTGTTTTAAAACCTCAAACCGCTTGTTTAATTTAAAACATAACTGACTCCGAACTCGGTTCGAGCCAAGGCTTTTTGGCTTTTACATTCTAAGATTTTCTACAGTTAATTAAACATGAACAATTTGAAACCTATTCCTTTGTTTAGAAGAAACTTAATGTGTTGTGATTTTCATTTTTATTTAAAATGTTTCCGTTCAGATTGAAAGAACTGGAAAAAATCTTTGTTTTTTCATTTATTCAATTTATTCAATCATATATAACAACTAACGTTGAAGATATCGAACCATTAAAAAACGGGGTTCAAACGAGTATTTTGAATGTCCAGCCTCTGCTGTTTTACATAGTTAGAAATTCCCATGTACATTCATAATTTTCCTGTACATACGATCCGTATGAACAATACATTTTACAACCACCGAGAACTCTCACTTTGTTATTTTAAAACATTTCTGGTTACGCATAGCCCTTAATAGAACCTGTTTTATTTTTTATTAAATATAAATTATTAGTCGAAGCACATCAGAACCAGAACCAAAAATAATCGTTAGAGTTTCTGTAGTATATATTTTCGAACACAAACCATTTATTTATACCTATCCCTGATCATTTTTAACTTGTCTTATCTTCTTACATATATTATTTCCTTGCAGGATGCTTATAACAATCTGTCGCGGGAAATGAAAGTAACACATCTTTTGGGCAATCTGCACAATGGCCAACAATCGGAGGAGGCACGTCAGATGGCAGCGGTTCTGTTGCGTCGACTCTTCACATCCGAGTTTTCCGAGTTCTACAAGCAGGTAAGCGTGGAGCGGAGCTGGAAAATTACCACGGGTTGAGTTGAGTCACATAGTTGAGGGAATTGAAACCTGGAAAAACAAGGAGTTCCTTCAAGTAATAGAACTTACCGGGAAACTTTAAATCAAAAGACGGCACAATAGATATCGAGCCCTTCCCGCGAAAATGGAGTAACCAACAAAAGCAAATTTTACAGGAGAACGTTTTTTCGCGAGAACGCGTCTGAAATTCGCAGCAAATCTGGCGCTTGCGATATAATTGACAGGCTGATATCTCAGTAAATACGCAAGATAAAATTATGCAATTTTTTGTGTGGATGAGTTGGGTGATTATGAACATAATTGCATCAAAAACCGAAAATCCAAAAAAATGTTGGTTACGTCTTTTTCGCGGGAAGGGCTCGATATTTTCGGTCGAAAACTGATTACCTAACCAGAATGGGCGGAGCAGATCAGTCGGACGGGCCCAACTGACTTATACCCTGTGCCAAAGCTCGCGCTGCGCGCTCGCAAATGCAGTATAAAATATTTTAAATATAATTGTTTAAAACTATCACACGGAGCGTAGCAGCAATTCTTCTTCCATTTTGTGTATGCCATGCTTTACAGGCTGCGCTGCTAAAGGGCGAGCGGCGTAACGCCTGTAATATTGTTTCGTTCATATCTCTTGTGTTTATTGGCCGATTTTAATGCGGTTTTTTTCAGGATAGGTAACTACCATACACAAGAGTATATATTCCGAGTTTCAACGTTCTATGTTCAATATTACGCTTGTTATTCGGTTTTTATCGATTAAGGCGTAAAGGGGGCGTGGCATCCAAAATTTGAAAAAAGCATCATCAGTGTTTGATATAGACCTACCAATTACTGAAGAGAGAATTCATGTAAATAGTTTGGTGTCTTTTAAATTGGCGAATGTATTTTATTTCATTCGTTGTAGGCGGCAGGGGCGTGGCATTCAAGATTTGAAATAAACTTGATCTGCCGTATGGTACATACCTTTCAAAAGAGACCAAAACGGTCATCCAGACGGACAGACAGACAGACAGACAGACAGACAGACATGGCTATATCGACTCAGCTCGTCTTCCTGATCAAGAATATATATAGTTTGTGGGGTCTGCCACGCCTCCTTCTGCCTGTTACATACATTCGCACAAAGTTATTAACCCTGTTTTCCCATTTTCAATGGGCACAGGGTATAAAAATTAAGAATATTAGTTAATAATGAATAATTATTAAACTATTGTGTAATACAATTCATCTTTTAGGTTCCAGAGATCTTTGATTAGTTTAATATACGTAGAGCTATATTAATCCTAAAACAATCTAAAATCAATTAATTATAAATATTCATTATTTAACTTCAATTATTCTGTTACAATCATATAATATAATATAATATTTCTTATACTAATACCGATAAATTTAATGAAACAAAATAAATATGAACGGTCGTTATTACCTATTACCACATCTGTTCCAATCGGAATTCTGTAATACAATAGATCTTTTAGGTCCTAAAGACCCCGTTAACGAATATTAAAATGCTTAAATTAGTTTATAAAAAATGCAAATAATTTAATTAACATAATTAATAATAAACAGAAATTATTTAAGTTTTATAAATCTGTTGAAATCGATATTCTGCAATATAATAGGTATTTTAGATCCCAAAGTCCTCAGTCATAAACAAATGGTTATACTAATTCCTAAAAAATTTAAATGAATTATTTAAGAATGAAGAGTTATTATTTAACTATAATTACATCTGTTGCAATCGCTATTCTGTTACACGGCAACAATTGTTATACTTATTATATAATATTGATTGCAGCTCCCAGTGGACTCGCAGAATCAGCTCTTGCAGCAGATACTGATGGCCGTGCAACAGGAGGTGACGCCGCAGTTGCGCCGCAAGATTTGCGAGGTGATCGCCGAGGTGGCACGCAACCTGATCGATGAGGATGGCAACAATCAGTGGCCGGACATACTGCAGTTTCTGTTCCAATGCGCCAACTCGCCAACGCCCCAGCTGCAGGAGTCGGCGCTGCGCATCTTCAGCAGTGTCCCGTCGATATTTGGCAATCAGGAGGCGCAATACATCGATCTGATCAAACAGATGCTGGCCAAGAGCATGGATAGTGCTGATGCCGATGTCCGTCTGCAGGCGGTTCGTGCCATCGGTGCGTTCATCCTGTTCCACGACAAGGAGAAGGAGGTGAGCGTGGTTAAACATTTCGGAGATTTGCTGCCACGCATGCTGGTCATCACGGGCGAGTCGATTGAGGGTCAGGATGATCAGTCGCTGCTAAAGCTCCTGATTGACATGACCGAGAACTGCCCGAAGTTCCTGCGTCCGCAGCTGGAGTTCATCTTTGAGATGTGCATGAAGGTCTTCAGCTCGCAGGAAGTTGAGGACAGCTGGCGTCATCTGGTGCTCGAGGTGATGGTCTCTCTGTCAGAGAATGCTTCGTCGATGGTGCGCAAGCGCGCTGAGAAATATGTGGTCGCATTGATTCCGCTGATGCTGCAAATGATGACGGATCTGGACGAGGATGACGATTGGTCCAAGGCCGATATCATTGACGATGACGATCATAGCGATAACAACATCATTGCCGAATCGTCGTTGGATCGCTTGGCCTGCGGCCTGGGTGGCAAAATGGTTCTGCCCCAAGTGATGAGCGCTCTGCCCGGCATGCTGAATCATGCGGACTGGAAGCAACGCTACGCTGCACTCATGGCCATCTCGGCCATCGGTGAGGGTTGCCACAAGCAAATGGAGGCGATACTCGACCAGGTTATGAGCGGCGTGCTCAACTATCTGCGTGATCCCAATCCGCGTGTGCGTCACGCTGCGTGCAATGCTATCGGACAGATGTCCACGGACTTTGCGCCCACCTTCGAGAAGAAGTTCCACGAGCAGGTGAGTTGATGCAGTCGAAACTCGAAGGGAACTCCTCATTAACACTTTAAACCCTTCTCAGGTGGTGCCTGGTCTGCTGCTGCTGCTGGATGACGAGCAGAATCCACGTGTGCAGGCTCATGCTGGCGCCGCCTTGGTTAATTTCAGCGAGGATTGCCCCAAGAATATATTGACACGCTATCTGGACGCGATTATGACCAAGCTGGAGAACATACTCAAGTCCAAGTTCAACGAGCTGGTCGAAAAGGGCAACAAGCTGGTGCTGGAACAGGTCGTCACCACCATCGCCTCCGTGGCCGACACGTGCGAGGAGGAATTCGTCGCCTACTACGATCGCCTAGTGCCCTGCCTCAAGTTCATCATACAGAACGCCAACGCGGAGGAGTTGCGCATGCTGCGTGGCAAGACTATCGAGTGCGTCAGCCTGATTGGTCTGGCTGTTGGGCGTGAGAAGTTCATTGGCGATGCCGGCGAGATTATGGACATGCTGCTGAAGACCCACACCGAGGGAGATCTGCCCGACGATGATCCGCAGACCTCGTATCTGATCACGGCCTGGGCGCGCATGTGCAAGATTCTGGGCAAGCAGTTCGAGCAGTATTTGCCGCTCGTCATGGGCCCCGTGCTGCGTACGGCTTCCATGAAACCGGAGGTGGCGCTGCTGGACAACGAGGAGGTGGAGGACATCGAGGGCGATGTGGACTGGTCGTTCATCACGCTGGGCGAACAGCAGAACTTTGCCATACGCACCGCTGGCATGGACGACAAGGCGTCCGCCTGCGAGATGCTCGTCTGCTATGCACGCGAACTGAAGGAGGGATTCGCCGAGTACGCCGAGGAGGTGGTGCGTCTAATGGTGCCGCTGCTCAAGTTCTACTTCCATGATAACGTGCGCTCGGCAGCAGCCGAATCGTTGCCGTATCTGCTCGACTGCGCCAAGATCAAGGGGCCGCAGTATCTGGAGGGCATGTGGCTGTATATCTGCCCCGAACTGCTGAAGGTCATCATCAGCGAGCCCGAGATGGATGTGCAGTCCGAACTGCTCAATTCGCTGGCCAAGTGCATCGAGACGCTCGGCCCCAATTGCCTCAACGAGTCGGCGATGAAGGAAGTGCTCGAAATTATCGAGAAATTCGTGACGGAGCATTTCGATCGGGCCGACAAGCGTCTGGCCGCACGCACCGAGGAGGACTACGACGACGGTGTCGAGGAGGAGCTGGCCGAACAGGACGACACCGACATCTATTTGCTGTCCAAGGTGGTGGACATCGTGCACTCGCTGTTCCAAACCAACAAGGCGCAGTTTTTGCCCGCCTTCGAGAAGCTGGCACCGCTCTTTGTCAAGCTCCTGGATCCCAGTCGTCCGTTTGCCGATCGCCAGTGGGGCATCTGCGTCTTTGATGATCTGATTGGTAAGTTGAAGCTTCAACTCGACTATATAGCTCCACTATATTTTGCTTTTGTTTGCCAGAATTCTGCGGTCCGGCCTGCCTGCCGTATCAGCAGATCTTTACGCCAGCGCTGCTGCAGTATGTGCTGGACAAATCGCCGGACGTGCGCCAGGCGGCTGCCTACGGTTGCGGCGTCCTGGGTCAGTTTGGTGGCGATCAGTTCGGCCATACGTGCGCCCAGCTTGTGCCCCTGCTGGTGCAGGTGATCAACGATCCGAAGGCGCGCGAGGTGGAGAACATCAATGCGACGGAGAACGCCATATCGGCATTCTCCAAAATCCTCAAGTATAACAACAGCGCATTGACCAATCCGGACGAGCTGATTGGCGTGTGGTTCACATGGCTGCCCATATCGGAGGATCCCGAGGAGGCGGCACACATCTACGGCTATCTCTGCGATCTAATCGAGGCAAACCATCCGGTCATACTGGGCGCCAACAACTGCAATCTGCCTCGCATCGTGTCCATCATCGCGGACGCCTTCTGCACCACGGTCGTGGAGGTCACAACTCCAGTTGCCACCCGCATGCTAACCATCGTCAAGCAGGTCGAATCCAATCCGGAGGTCATGCAGGCCTGCGCCAGTTCCCTGAGCGCCGAGCAGCAGCAGGCGCTGCAGGACGCCTTCCGGGAGTTGGCGGCTGCGCCGGCGTCCACCTAAGCGGCTTCGTTTCCATTTCCTTTTGGAAGCCGCAAGAAACACAGAAACATGAACTAAAGTTTAAGGATTTATATACATTATTTGCATATAACCAACATCGTCAGCAGCAAGTTCTCTTCAACAGATTTGTATATGCTTGTAGATTGCGTATAAAATACTTACATATATATTTATACATATATCTATCTATATATATATATTGTGTATATTGTGATTTCAATCGAAACTCGTCTCCCGTTTCCCCCCTGGGGGCAAACGCCTTTGGAAGGTAAACCAAACAAAAAAAGTCTGCATCTCGTTAGAATTTTGACAAAAGTTGAATTGACAAACTAAAAAAGAAACAAAAGAAAAAAAAAACGCAAAAAAATGAATTTGTAAAACCAATAATTGTTCATCTAATGAGATAAAATTATTCCAGTAGTTTATTTTTGTTATCAAAGCAAACGCAAATGATGAAATGTTTTCATATGTTATATTAATATATATTTATTATTGCATACATATATATTACCATGGCCATCTCCTTTCGCCAACCCCCCCTCGCCCCTTTGGAACAAAGGATGTACATGTTGTCCGCAACAAACGAAATATGTCTATATGCAACATTTGAATCGAAAATGTATTTTAAATTAATAAAAACGAAGAAAAAAATTAAGTCAAAGTTTTCTCTTGTGTTTGGTGTTTTATAATAACATTTTTAGAAAAGAATCATTACCATGGATGAAAACCGTTTTCAAATTCAGACCGGTTCAGACCCCGAACTCCGTTTGAACCTAATTTTTCGATTCAACATCGATTTACTGTTGGATTTATCACCTACCGAAGAAATAAAATTTTGTATTAACGCAGTTTATTTTAACATCACATGATAAACAATTATTTGTTTATAGAAGTCAATAATATAATTTTATCCAGATGGAGTTCAAACCAGTACTTCGGATTTTCGAGCAGTTTATAAGGGATACAATAAAATAAAAATAAAATAAAAACTAAGCGCAAATTTAATAAAAAGAAGAAAAAAAACATAATGGATATAGGATAAAAAGAAGTTAAATATTGGCATTTGATTGAACCATTAAGTTTATAAATTTGTTAATTATTTCTTAAAATCGTTACTTTTCAAATTACTCTGCCCAAATATCAGGCGACAACGTGGCAACGCTGTGACAGAGACATGTTAACATTCCATGCTGGAACCACTGTTGCTACAATTGGCACAATTCTGTTAGCGATGGTGTTTTTAATATATCTGCAATGATATTTAAGTTTCTATAAGTATGATATGAAATTGTGATTTAAGGAATGAATAAACCGTGTGAGAAATATGTTTTTTTTTTCAAGAGAATTGTGTTAAGGTTTAATTAGTTTATGGAGCATTTGAAAAGTGGCAACCGTGACTGGAACACAGAAAACTGTTAATAGCAGAGCGCAACAACAGTGCGCTGTTAAGTGTCAGCCGTAATAACATTAACAGCCAAAACACCAAAACACAAATAAAACAGCAGACGAAACGTTCGATTGCTGAACACGCGACAATAAAAACAGAATAAGACTTGACGATGCAATTAATTAGGGAAATCAACAAATACAACGACAACAACAACGGTATACTGAGACGATGAGACAAATGTCGATGTTGTGAAATCAAAGTACAAACAAATACGTGTACGAATAAATTTAGACCAAAGTGCAAAACAAGCCAAAGCGCAAAGCGAACGAGGCGATTAGTCAGCCTCCGCTTCAACCCCCTAGATAACAGCAGCAGAGCAGCAGAGCCGGAGAGAGAGATAGAGAGAGCGAGATAACTCAAAACAGAAGCGGGTAAATACTGTAAAAGTAAAAGCAAATTCTGCTCAACAAGTGGTTAGAGTGACGGGAGGGGGGAGCATGATGCTCGCTCTTGCTTTCTTTTCTTTTCCCTTTTCAATTTGTCTGTAATGCAATTTTCCGCTGCGACGGAATAACGTCATAACAGCCCAAATAGACAGATGCGGCGAATGATTCAGATTTGTTTTGCTTCCGTTTGTTAGTTGGTAACAGATTGTTGGCCAAAATGGCACGCCAATTATACCAAGAAGTGGGTTGAAGATAATGAAATTTGTTTTTGTTTCATTAAATTCGTCATTAAATCTATTTAAAATTTAAGTAAACTCAGTGCAGTTTGTGTTTGTGTTTTGTGTTTACAAAATAGTGAAATAAATTTCCCAAAAAAGTCTTAGCTAAAAAACAACATGCTTAACAAACTCATGACAACCGTTCATTTTTTTGTAAAATGATCTAAATAGAGTTGTGTTTAATCGTTCTGCATCGAATCAATTGAACGGCTCACAAAACAAAATGATTCTCTGAAACTGGTTCATTGGTTCTCTGAAACTTGATCTCTGATTCAGAGAATCTTGTTTACCAATAGCCGATTTTCACGAGCGCAAAATATGAGCTCATTTTGTGTCATTTTGAATGACTTATTTGGCCACGAGCGACATATCATCCAAATGATGTTTGTATTTTCGAATTGGATGGAAAATTATTCGTCATTTGGATAAACTGGTTGGTCATATGGATGAACTGGTTCGTCATTTGTATGAACTGGCTCGTCATTTGGATGAATTGGAAATAGACTATACTCCCTATTTATTGTTAAACTTTATCAGCTTAGTAGAGGAACGCCAAGACAAAGCCAAATCAAAAAGTTATTTTTCAAGTGATCCGTCATATTTGGTTCATTTGACATATTTAGGCTCCATAGCTCAATTAAATAAAACCTAATCACCCATAAAAAACATATCGCTCATTTACTGACATTACTTACATGACATAAGTCGAACAACGCAATTTTTGAGTTAATGATACAGAAATGTTCGTCGGTTAATAATCTAAGTTGAGTAAAAATTTCATTATCCTATCTTCAATACACAGAGCGTGAAAAGAAGATAGGGTACAGTTAAATACTTTAAATGCGATTATCACGAAACGCACTTTTATGAGATATGACACTCTTCAAGTAAATGAGCAATATGTATTTCTAAAACGGAGAACAACTTTTACAGATATTTTTGAAATTCTTATCATTTAACGAAAAACGTTTAGATTGAGTTCCAGTAAATCATAAATATAATAAATAAATAAAAACATGAAAATAAAGTAATTGATTGTGATTTCAAAACTTTTTATTTAGCAGTTTAGCAATTTATTTGAGCAAAATACATATATTTATATCTAGGTATTTTTAGCTTATTTTAATTTAAACGTAAAATCGGCACCAACTCTTGAAAACATAGAAATCTAGATGGAATAAAAAAAGCCAGAAATGGCCAAATGTGATAAAATGGGAATGGTTTAAAAAATTGTTAATTTAAAAACCAAGAGCAATGAACACGACTAACTTTTGGTATTTCCGACAGTTTCTCAACGTGATGTCGACGGAAACGGAGTTCCTGGAGGCCTACGACAGCATCAAGCTGTCCTACCGCGCTGCCATGGCCCAGGTGGAGCTGGCCATAGGCCACGAGGAGGCCGAGGCGCAGGCGGAGGCCCTGGCTGCCTACGAGCAGGCGCTGCAGATGATTGAGCAGATATTCGCCATTCCCGTGGGACTTCCGGATGAGTTAGACGCAGTGCAGGCACAGTGGAACGATGCCTGCGCGCTCATACAGAAGCTGAAGGGTGCCAAGACGGAGGTTAGCTACCGTCTAAAGGTATTGCGCGCCAAGCAATCGCCCGTGGATCAGAGTGCCGTGGAGGCGCAGGAGCAGATCGATGGGGGATGCAAATCGCGTCCATTGCTGGCCGAGAATCCGGCCACGTTCTACGATATATCCAATGCCGGAGGCAGACCCAAGACCTACAGGGAGCTGGCGACCGGCATGCGTGAGCTGCTGGCCAGCCGGGAGGCGAACGCGCAGCTGGACGAGCTGTTCCAGGCGCAGGTGAAGCTCTACAGGATCGAGGCGAGCGGCCAGGTGACCACGGTTACGGGCAATACGAAAATGTCGCTGATTATGTGCACCGTGGGCGGCAAATGGAAATACCTGAACGGCATTTACTTTATACAATGCGATATGCCGCAGCCGGATGAGGCAGGCGATCCGGGCATGATGATCTGGCTGTATCCACTGATACCCAGCGTATCGCAATGCTATCGCACCGAATACGGCGCGTTCATATTGCCGGATATGGAATGCGCGCAGCCGGGAAATGCCTTTGGCATTTTGCTGGTGCGTCCGCAGCGTCCGCTGAGCACCACGGCCGGAGAGACCGAGGAGGAGCAAATGGCTGATCTGCAGCAATTCTTTCTCGATCTGCTCGAGGCGGTGCTCGCCGGCACTGTGGAGCAACTGAAATCGCCGCGCTCACAACGTGCTGCGGCAACGTCCGGCAGCGCTGAATTGTCCGGCTCGGAGCAGGTGTCCAAGCACATTGTGAACGCTGCGGATTTTATCGCCCGGAATCTGGTTAGGGGCGCCGAGAAAACCGGCGGCCTCATGATGAAAACCACACCCTACATCATTTCCAAGATGCAACCAGCTGCCCCCGATGCCCCCGCTCAGGTGCCAGCATCCGTGCAGACCGGCGTCGAGGTGGCCCAAAAGGTGACGCATGCGGCTGCCGGCGTAACCGGTTGGATAGCCGGCAAGGTGGGCACCGCTGCCGTCGCTGTCGGCGGTTACCTGGCGCCCCATGTCCAGACCCAGGGCTCCCGTCTCCTCCAGAAGGGCCTCGGCTACGACAGCAATCAGGCCGACAGCGCCATGGAGGGCGCCTTGACCATCGCTGCCGGCGCCGTGGAAGGTGTCAGCACGGTCTTCGATGGCCTGGAAACATCCGCCAAAATACTGGGCACCAACCTAAGCCAGAATTCCGTTAAGATCATCGAGCACAAGTGGGTTTATAGTAAAGCTGGGTTCGATCTAGAGCTGGGCTTCGATTCGATTACGATTCGGTTTAATCGATTATTTTTATCGGCGAATAAACCGACACTTTGTTTTTGAGAATCGATTTTTTCGCGCAATGTAATTTTGCGTTTTTTTGTTGAATTCAGGGTCTGCTACTGTCGGTTACGTCCGGCTGTCCTACATACCAAATATGGTAATTCTAGTTCGGGCAGACAGACCAACGAACATGCCTATATCGACTTATCCTGATCGTCCTGTTGCTCTTGTGAGGTATGGTAAAAAAAAATCGATTCCCAAAACAAAAAAATCGATTATATCGCCGAAAAAAAATCGATTATATCGAATCGAAGCCCAGCTCTAGTTTATAGTTGTCATTTCTCTTAAATTCTTTTAAAAACGTTATTCAATTTTCTTTCAGATATGGCGCACCAGCGGGAAATCTAGCTTGCGGCACATTTGATGCGGTGGGAAATGCTTTTATTATTAGCCACAATGTGAACTATATAACGCCAAAGGGTTTGGCCAAGAATTTGGTCAAGAAAACGGGAGCAGCTGTTGTTATCGACCATAAACGTGATCAACGTAAACCAGAATCTCATTACATAAATGCAGGGGCACTTTATCCGGATTTACGAGCTCTAAAGGAATAAAAGACAAATTGATATTATATATATACTGTTATACTCCTCATCCAGAATTTGTTATACTATACACAGTCTCGCTTATATGGTACACATAGTATATAGCTAATTATAGTAAAATACTAAAATACAAATAAATAAAATAAAATAATATTTAAAAATACATGTAATATTTAAAAATCAAAAATTTCGGCTTGTGTATATGTATACCCTGTACTCACGAAATGGGTAAAAACATGGTATAAACAGGATTTTGCGTCCAAGTCGAGCAAAGCTGAATAACAAGTGTAATATTGAGCATAAAAGTTTGTTATTAAGAATATA